>VUQK01037553.1:0-16434 GCA_015106715.1 Bujurquina vittata | reverse complement strand
CTAACCAGATACTTACTCTGGATGGCATTATCTTGGCCTCCAGTGACACTGTGAGGAATCTTGGAGTCATTTTTGACCAGGATATGTCCTTCAATGCACCTATTAAACAAATCTTGCATACAAGGCCTAGAAAAATCAGGCACCATCTCATCTTAAAGACCTCATAGTACCGTATCACCCCAGTAGAGCAATTCACTCTCAGACTTCTAAATTACTTGTGGTTCCTAGGATACTTAAGAGTAGAATGGGAGGCAGAGCCTTCAGCTTTCAGCCTCTTCTGTGAAACCAGCTCCCTGTTTGGATTCAGGAGAGAGACACACTCTCTGTTTTTAAGATTAGGTTCACTTTCCTTTTTGATCAAGGTTATAGTTAGGGCTGGTTCAGGTGACCCTGAACTATCCCTTAGTTATGCTGCAATAGGCCTAGTCTGCTGGGGGGTTCCCATGATGAGTGTTTCTTCTTCACTCAGCTCTTTTCACTCTCTGTGTTTAACACCACTCTGCATTTAATCAAGAGTTATTATTCAGTTTTTCTTCCCACTGTTACCATGTGCTTGCTCATATGGGGATATCGGATTTTTGGGGCTTTTTCTGTATTATTGTACAGTATGTCTTTACCTTACAAAATAAAGCATTTCAAGGCACCTAATGTTGTGATTTGTGCTTTAAAAAAATGAACTGAAGTTCTCTTTTGATGGATCCAGGCTACCCTCTCAGTCACCCTCTCTTTTCCCTGCTGTGCAGTTTAATGTCGGGGTTGTCGTCGATGGAGTCGAAGGCATGCTGCCGGATGGGTGTCCTCACCGTCACATACTACCTGTGGACCACCTTCATTGCTGTGGTGGTTGGCATCTTTCTCGTGATCATCATCAAACCAGGAATTGGGACAGAGATGGAGAGCAACCGGCTGGGTGGTGGGCCTGTCATGACCTCGGCTGACGCCCTGCTCGACCTCATCAGGTGAGACAATTCAAAAATCAGCTGGGGATTCTGGGGTGATCTCTTTCATTTTTCTGGGTGGTGACCGTTGCTCTGTGTTTGGAAGAGGAAACTTTAAATGAAATAATGAAACCAAAACAAACTGAACCTCAAAAACATTTTACTGAAGATGATGGCAGTTGTATGAAAAATGTTTAAGAGATTCGTCTGAAAGGGGAATAGGAGTTAAATTTCATTCTCTTCTGCAGTAAAGTGCAGAAATTCTTATTGTTAAACACCCACAAAATACCCATGAACCTCAGGTGCTGCTGCTTTGGAGGATCATTCTAGGTTATTTCAGCTTAGTATATTTTCTGTTAATGTGTTTGGTTTGTCTCCGTGGGCTCTTTACACTCTTCAGAGATTCTGGGAAACAAGGATTGGTGCACAACAGCGTATAAACGTATATGCAGCTTTAGAGGTCACCATCCGGAAACACAGCCTTTCTGATCTAGCCGCCATTCAGCTGAACTGAGATCAACAAAACGTAGAAAACACACCGACACATACACACTCTGTCGCCTTCTCTCACACACGCACACACGCACACACACACACAAATCCAATTAGAGTGCAGGGCTGATCAGTATATTTTTGGTAATCCTGCAGGGATAAGTGATAGATTAACAGAGTTAGTGGCGGTGTGATGGAGTGATCTCTGCTGCGGCACGTTGGCAGACCAAGCTCTCGTGCCTCGTTTGAAGGACACGCCCACTTTGGAAAGATTAGTTGGATTGTTTACCTTCTGAGGCGATGAACCCCTCCCTGCAAAAGGTCGAAGTGCAGACAGCCATCCTGTGGAGGGTAAACATGGAAAGATTCCCATGTATGCTCCCTCTTTTCCCATTACTGCAGTTGAGTTAGATATTTTTCATTCTATTTTTTCACCATATTTATTAAAGTAATTAATAAAAGCTGTGTTTGGCTTGTATGAGACATCTACAGTTGGTTATTTATTTTTACCAGCACTTCTGTACTTCTTAGCCTTAGTCGGGTATATTAGAGCTTTCAAAAAAATTCCGCTTTCATGATTACATCTCGGATGTTGCTGTTCATGCTATTTATTAGGGTTTCAGTAAAGCAAAAAAGTTGATTGTTGCAAATTGCTTTGCGGGTCTGGGTCAGAGGGGCAGCAGTCCAAGCAAAGAAGCTGAGATCTCACTCTACCTAGCCACCCCTGCTAACTCATCTGGGAACATTTTCAGGCACCCCCAGACAGCATGGTGGTGGAAATTTTCTGATTTGGGGTTGTTTGTTTTGATTCAATAAAGATAATATGTGGTTACCTGTCTGAAAGCTAAAATGAACCGAACTGAAAAATGGTTCATAAGGAATACATGCAGGACTGTGGCTAGCTGAATAAAATCCCAGATCCCACCATGGAGCTGTGACCTTTAAAAAAATGTGATTAATTGCGATAACATTTTTAACGTGTTAAAATCTTTGTTATAAAATTAACGCATTAAAGTCCCGGCCCTAATATATATATATATATATACACACACACATATATACATATATATATAAGATTAATATAAGATATATATAAGATTACATCTGTTGATATTGTTGACGAAAAAGCTTTTTTTCCCCTCACGATGTTGATCATATATTCTGATTCTGGCTTGGGGTACAAACATGAGCCCCCAGTATGAGCCTTGACTGACGGGGAGCAACATAGTGGAGTCAACCATGTGGTGTTGCTAAATAAAGTTTATTCCAAAACAAAAATAAGAAGAAAAAACAAAGAGAAAACATGGAAAACAGCTACTCTCCTGTTCAGGTTGTTATGCAGAAGAGGGAATGGGTTTGAGGAACGTAGTTGGGCATTTATCAAACCCTGATGTTCACATGTTGTTGAGGCAGTTGGCTCTCTCAGGGTCCCTGGAAAAACCCCACAGGAAACAAAACTCAGCATATGGAGGTTCTTTATTAAAAAGAATGGTAACCATGTAATTTTTTTATTCACAGAAACATGGTTCCATCCAACCTAATTGAGGCCACGTTTCAGCAAGTAAGACAACAGAAGAGTATCACTTCTTTAACCCGCTAAGCTTGGTTACCGTGGCTAAACGTGATGCTTTTTCTTCAGTACAAAACAGACCTGGTTCCCATCCTCAAAGTTCCAACAAAAGCCATTCAGGCCGACTTCATCTATGTCATCCCCGATGACAACGACCCCAAAGGCCGGACGGTGTACCTTGAGCTGACTCCTCCTCCTGATATCATATACAAAACAAGTCCAGGCAGCAGCCAACAGATGAACGTCCTCGGCATCGTTATCTTCTCTGCAACCATGGGTGAGCGAGATGGGGGTTGGAAACATCCTAAATTTTGAAACCTCGGCATTAGCGTTTTCTCTGCTAAAACATGGTTTTTTTTTGTAGCCAGAAGTGAGGCTACAAAATTGGAGCTGTTCAATTACAGCTCTTTTTTTAATGTTTAAGTCTGACCATTTGGCTTACAGGGATTACTTCTTTTTTAGTGTGAACATAAGCATCCACCAGAGTAAGAGTCTATATATAGTATGTACATGACAGAAAATAAAGAACACACAATAGATCCACTTTAAGGTTGGTGGTCAAGACCCATTTCACTTCTTTTGAGAACTAATTCTATAATCACTGTTTATGTGCACTGCAGGTCTGTTGCTGGGCAGGATGGGAGAGCGAGGAGCTCCGCTGGTCAACGTCTGTCAGTGCATTAATGAGTGTGTCATGAAGATCATCAATGCTGCCGTGTGGTGAGACAAAAACTCAGTGTACAGTCATGCAGTTAGGAATAATTCTGGCTCAGTTCACCTCCACAATAATTTTACAATGAAACAAAGATGTAACTGAAGTGCAGGATCTCAGCTTTAATTTGAAAGGTTGAGCAAAAACATTGTATTGACGGTGAAGTGTTTTCTCCCAGCCATGTAGAGCCTGAATTATAAGTGAACCACTTTCTACACCTGTCTTTGTTTCAAAAGTGAATGGTTTACTGTGTAAGTGAGACATAAAAGCTTGTTGTGACTGATTTCTTTGACTTTATTGGTGTTTACATTAAACTGAATCTCAGTATTTCAAGAAAAGGTGAACTTAAACTAAACCCAAAAAACAAAAATCTTTTAGGAAATTCTTAACTAAGTCTTTTTGTGTGTACATTTGGTCCAACTGTCAAGGAAATTTCCCCCTCTCAAACTTCACTGAACTGCACTATGACTGAATGGGGCCGTCGTTTGCTAATGCTCCCCCTCAAGTGACATAAAAATCAACCTGGTAGTTTGTTCATAATTTTATTGACAAACCAAACAACATTAAGGAAACATAAACTCATCAGCAGGGGTAATCAGGCCCATTATGTCTTCACAGTCATCCCCTGACGCACAGGGAATTTTGTGAATCTGACCCCGTGAACATCATAAGGTGGTGAAAACGTGCTGGTGGCCCTTCATGCTGCGAGACTCCACCACGCTGGCACCTGAGCAGATTTAAAACTTTAAGGCTTTAAAGCTGTGTTTTGCTGAGTATGCATTAGACCTGAAACACTGCAGAGAGTCAATGTTTTAATCTGCCAACAATTCATCTGAAAACTGAAGCGCTTGTAAAGGACATGTACAGAAAAATACTGACAGTTGCAGAGGCCGTCTCACATGTACATGTGTGACCACAGCTAATTTTTTACACCCGTACCTGGATGGGCATTAAATCATACCTGTTTAAAATTACTGGATGTCCTGCTCTGTTAATTTCAATAATAATGTGATTTCACCACAGACTTCAAATCTGCGCAGACATCAGGTGAGGATGTGGACAGGAAGCATTCTCATCCTGTTTTTCAAATTCATCCCCCAGGATTGGACTGTCAGTTCCAGTGCTCATGTCTTTTAGGCCACACAAACACAATCTTTGATCACCACCGGTCCTGCTTGTTAGATTTGGTTCTCTCTGACTTCATTCACTTCCCTAGAGTGAAAATAAGATTCAGCAACCATTGCAAAGGTACAAAGTACAAGGGGACATACAGTAAGACTTCTGTGGAGTGATCTGAAAATAGCAGCTGTACTGAGAACAGTCAGGATGTGCCCGAGAAGATGATCTTGAATGTGAGATTAACCAAATCTAAATCTTATAAGGTTTTTGATCACACCTGGTACAGTAGCACAGTTTTAATTTTTCACATTTTTCATATGGGAAAATATCTTGTGATTGAAAACACCCCCATTAAATGGACTAAAATCCTGCTCCCTGGACTGAAAGGGCTGTAAAAGTGTCGATGATGAGGATTTTACCTTTAGCTTCAAGATCAAATTTTGCACGTTTAGCTCCTTGAATGACTTGATTTTGTGTGTTGTCATCTCAGGTATTTCCCATTCGGGATCATCTTTTTGGTAGCAGGAAAGATCCTGGACATGCAGGACCCGAGCACGCTGGGGAAGAAGCTGGGCTGGTATGGCATCACTGTGCTCACCGGCCTCTTCGTCCATGGACTCATCCTCCTTCCTCTCTTCTACTTCCTCCTCACCAGGAAGAACCCCTTCAGCTACATCCGCGGCCTCCTGCAGGCCATGGTCATCGCCTTGGCCACGTCCTCCAGGTCAGCCCTGCTTTAATGTGCTGCTCCGCAGGTTTGATGAGGTTTTTGTTAAAGGAATGTACAACTAAAGTGTGTACTCCTTGGTACACTATTACATTAATAGCATTATTGCTTTGTTGAGCATACTTACGTTTAAGTGAAATTAAAAACAGTTTGGAGTCAAACATCCAAGCCCCATATGTTCATACTGATTTTTTTCCTACATTTTTTTAGTGCTTCTGCAGGTGCATCTAAATATTTCAAGGCTTTTTTGTTTAAATTCATTATCTCAAATTATTAGAATATTTAATTTAGAATTTGAAAAATTATTCAGGGAGTATAAATGATCTAGTTCAGTACATGCAAACACAATCATGGGGAAGACTGTTGTTCTGACAGTTGTCCAGCTGGCAATCACTGACACCCCCACAAGGAGTGCAAGTCACAGGTCATCGCTGAAAAAGCTGTCTGTTTGCAGAGTGCTGCAATGAAGTATATTAATGCAAGGTTGACTGGAAGGGAAAAGTGCAGTAGGAAAAAGTACAGTACAAGCAACAGGAATGACCGCAGACTTGAGAAGATCATCAAGAAATGTTGATTCAAGAACTTGGGAGAGCTTCACAAGGAGTGGACTGAGGCTGCTGTCAGTGCATCAAGAGCCACAGACATCTAGAAGAAAGGAGCTACAACTGGCACAATCCTAATATGAAGTCACTCCTGAATCAGAGGCAACAAAAATACCATGGAGGAGAAGAAGAACTGGACTGTTGCTATCAAAGTAACCTGAGCTTCAATAATAAATCGACAGTGCCAGAAGCTGATCACATCCATGTCACACTATAATGAAGTAATTTCTGGTAAAAAAAAACCCCTAACAGGTATTGTGTCCATAAATGAAGACATTTTCTAGAAGTTGCACATTTCTGTAAAAGGCTTGTAATGCCTTTTTTGATTGATCTTAAGAAATGTTCTCGTAATCTGAGATAATGAATTTCTGATTTTCATGAGCTACAGTATATGCCAGAATCATCAAAATTCCCACACCCCCACCTACGTGCTTCTGTGTGTTAGTTCTGGCCAGTTTGACAGCAAATATACCAGAAATAGGGTTATTTTGGTTTTATCTAACTAGGAAATGTGGTCCCAGAATTCCCCATTCAGGTGTTCTTGGCTCTTTCATGCACAATTGCGGCACAAATCGGGCTCAATAACTATAACTTTAAATTAGGATTATTCTGAAATGAGATTCATGCAAACCTACTCTAGCAGAATCAGAGTAAAGATATAGAGCAGAATAGGTCCCTATTAATGTTTTATTTGAATGTCATCCATCCTCAGTTCTGCCACACTGCCCATCACCATGAAGTGTTTGTTGGAAAACTGCCACGTGGACCGGCAGATTGCTCGTTTTGTCCTCCCAGTGGGCGCCACCATCAACATGGACGGCACGGCTCTCTACGAGGCAGTGGCGGCCATCTTTATTGCTCAAGTTAATGACTACGAGCTGGACTTTGGCCAGCTGGTCACCATTAGGTAAAATGGCACAAACAGATACTTCCACTTAATCTGTATAGTAACAGTCTGTGTGCATGTTGAATTAAACCACATGCAGATTATGCTCTCCTTCAGGGGTGGGCAACTCCAGGCCTCGAGGGCCGGTGTCCTGCAGGTTTTAGACATGTCCCTGATCCAACACACCTGAATCAAATGGCTGAATCACCTCCTCAGTATGCAGCCAAGTTCTCCAGAGTCCTGCTAATGACTTCTATAGGTGATTCAGGTGTGTTGGATCAGGAACATACCTAAAACCTGCAGGACACCGCCCCTCGAGGCCTGGAGTTGCCCACCCCTGCTCTCCTTCATATCCACTGCAAACTTTTAAAACTTTATAAAAACATACCCTAAATGTTCAAATAATAAATGCTTATAAAATAAAATGTCCTGACCTGGACACACATTATACATATTTCTTCTTTAAATGGTTTACCACTACTACAGGCTCAGTGCCCACTATGTATCAGTAACACAGTTTATAAGCATTGGTTGATGCCCCTCAGCAGGCTTCCAGACGTTAACCAATCAGTAGAACGTGGACTTTTAGGGTGGGGGGCCCACAAAGATACAGGAATTAAGAATTATAATTTCATACACATGAGGAACTGCAGAGCTGCATAAAGTTCCTGTATCGCATCAGTAATCATTCAGTTTGTCTATTGGAGTGCCTGAATCAAAATTCAAAGCTGGAAATGAGCAGAATAAGTCCACTATTCAGGCCAGCTGTCTTTTTTTAACCAGGGCTAAACAGGAAGCCTGCTTTCAGCTAATTTTCTTTGAGTTTTGATCTCTAACTATCCTCATGTCCATCCATCTTTCAGCATTACAGCTACAGCCGCCAGCATCGGAGCTGCCGGGATCCCTCAGGCTGGTCTTGTTACCATGGTGATCGTACTCACATCAGTAGGCCTGCCACCAGATGACATCACCCTTATCGTAGCCATTGATTGGATCCTGTAAGTCAAAGTGCTCCTTATGAAGAAGCACTGTTTTGTACTCACTTTTCAAAGGATGAAATAATTCCTTGGTGAGGTGGTCTCATAGTATCTCCCCCTTCCTTGTCTCTCTGCAGAGACCGGTTTCGTACCATGATCAACGTCCTTGGCGACGCCCTGGCAGCAGGAATCATTGCCCATCTGTGTCGGAAAGACTTCCCCCTTGGCACAGCAGGAAAGGTAAAAACATCACTGAGTACAGACACTCTGCTTTCACTCATCCAACACCAGCTGAACCTCAAAGGACCGTGGATGATTCACAGGTTTCAGGGATGAAATCAGGACAAGCATCGTAGCTATTCTTTGACAATAACTACTGTATCTACAATCCCAATCTACTGACCACTTACTTACAGCTGCAGTCAGAAATTTACATACACTCACCATGTCGTATCATGGTAATTTTGGGCTGTATGTATACAGCCGTGTTGATCAGAGAAAATCCAAAAATAATTTAAGCACCCAATTCTTGTTTTTGAAAGTCATTAAAGGTGCAAGCTGTACAATCATTCCACCATGGAAAAAGAAATCACTGTAAACCCAAAATTACCACGACATTCATGCCTATGATGAGTGTACTGTATGTAAACTCGTGACCACAGCTGTATACTTGCATAGTCCCTTCTCCAAAACATCTTCCAAAAGATGCTGTATAAAAGGTAAATAAAAACAGAATGTAGTGATTTCAAAATAATTTAAGCCTATTTTCAATAGAAAATTGTTCAAAATCTCCCACAACAAATTTAAAAAACTGAGTTGTAAGTAACAGCATCATTTTAATGTGACACGAATTCAACAACTTCATGACACTAAAAACATTTGTATCAGAGAGAAAGAAAATGTCCAGGATTTTGCCCGGGAAGTAAGTGTATGTTGTGTTTTGGGCCTTGATTCATGGTGCTCTTTGCAGCTTTTCTGGAGAGACACCACATATCTCTGTATGTACCTGCTAACCGTAAACCTGAGCCTGTCAGCTGTTACTTCATTCATGCCCGTGGACTTAATTAGATTACAGCAGCGGGTCTGCTCAGATTGGACCAACCACACCAGACTGAATCCGACTGTCATTCTGGATCCTGCTGAGCCTCAGACTGGCTCCACCCATCTCTGCTGAACCCAGAGCTCCATGTTGCCAGGCAGAACAATCCATTAATAGACAGCCACAGGCGGGACAACACATCCAAAACCTCTTCCTGTTTTAGTCAATTTACCAGCACTAATTAACATTTCTTGAAGTAGTTTCTGAAGTTTTATGGGGAGTGTTACCTTTAGTTCAGTTACTTAAACATTGAATACCTCTTTGTGAGAAGGCGGATGTTCTTCTCTGCGGGCTGGAGTTGAAACCTTGTTAGTGTAGCTTGCAAACTGAAAGAAGGGGCAGAGCTAGCTCACTGATTAGCATGTTGACCTCACTGCAGTAGGCTGACATTTTTTGTGCTTCCTCTGCAGTCTGTGCCATCCTACGGGACGCAGACTCCTCACAACAAATCCCACACCGTCAACGTACAAATGACGGAGATCCACACACACAAGGCCTGCACGTGTGGGTCGATGGGTGAATCGAATCAGATGAACGCACACACCGTCTACTACAACATCTGCCAGGTGTGACTGGAGAGAGCGGAACAGCTCACCTTAAAGGTGTCCACCCAAGTTTGGTGAGACATCGTCGTGCCATCCTCACAGGAGTGTTAAGAAGAGATGAATGCTATGCAGAAATATCATTTTCGGTGCCAGTTTGATGCAGCTATCTGGAGCTGTGGTTTATTCTAAGTTTATGTTGCTCACCAAGGACAGGGAGGATGAGAGGTGCTCATCAGCCCCTCAGTTCATCCATTGTCTCAAGCAAGCTCTTGTAGCTCCTGTCTCTTTAAGACCCACTGGGATAAAAACCCATTTTCATCTGATTGCCCATCTTCTGGAATCCTGCAGCACCCATTGGCAATTGCTTGTGAGCTGTCCTGCCCGTACTGGCTGCACAGAGCGGTCTAAAGCTTTGATTTTGGTTCACTGGAATTACTTTTACATTTACTACAAACATCAGACTGCAACAATGAATATATGACAGAAAATAGAAGAAGCAGAATAGATTCATTTTAAAAGAAACTCTCCCAGCTTGTGGAAAATTTTGTAAAATTTGAAATGATCTCGAGCTTTGTTGCAGAACATGATACAAGCGGCCTCATCTGTACTGCCTGGAATACACCTCCAAAGAGAAATCTGCAAGCTGCTGCAACTGTTGGTGAAAAAAGGGTGATTTAATGACTTGGTTGTGAAACACATTTGTTAATGTGGGGCATTGCATATTCTGGTGGATACATTGATTGCAGTGAACACAATCCCTCTGATATCAGCTTTTTTTGGTCCTCTGCGGCTGAAATAAACGGGTTTGTGTTGCCGTGTTTATCATAGCCACTATGTGGTTAGAATGGCTAGGTATCACCAACTCAACAGCACCAAAATGTTTCTGCATTGCTAAACTATTATTTCCTGGTTGACCACTGTGTTCACTTTCATGACAGGTTCATTTTATCTAGTTTCATGTTGCAGGTGGAAACATGGATCAATATGAAGATAATTTAGACTTTAATGCCAGCACACACTGGCCTTTATTTTGGGATAGTTTCTCAGAAGACAGCTTATAAAACCCATACTGGATCACAGCAGGTCTTATCTACTAAAGAACAAACATCTTCACACACGTTTGTTCTGTCTTACCTCCCAGATATTAGCACTTCCACAAACCTTTGACTGAACTGTGGTCTGATTGGTTGGTGCCCAGTGCTCACACTGGGTGAAGGGTTAAAGGGTAATAAATGAATTCAAGTGCTCTTCATTGTGTAGATGCAACCTTTCAGTTTCCTTTGTATATACTAGCATGCTGGCATGCGTTCTCACTGACTTCATGTGAAGTTGAGGTGCATTATTTTCTTCTTTTTTTTGTTTTGACTTGAATATTGCAACATAAACAAAGTGCTGTAGGGATTTGGGGGATCTTATCAATGACAGCTGCAGCTAAAGTGAACAGATTTTAGTTTGGGCTTCAGTCAGCCCTGGATCTGCTGAACAGTCAGACTAGATTGTTACTTTCAGTGATTTATTGAGGGCCTCTGGAGCCATAAAACCACCTGAATTTATAGAAGTCAGTTTTCTGTTACACCCAGAAGGTGAAGAGTGATGAAGAGCAGGCAATAAATGAGTGCTCTCAAATTACTAAATCATCTGTAAGGATTAATGAAACGAGTTCTGTATAATTTCCAGAAACATCAGCATTTTATGGCTCAAGTATGTGCGTAACCGATGCTCACACTCCATGCTCAGTGATAAAACATAAACAGGGCTGTTACACTATTGTATGTGCAATGTCTTCTATTTTGTACAACAACTGGGAGACAGCATATATACTGTGGAC
Source organism: Bujurquina vittata (assembly GCA_015106715.1). Lineage (NCBI taxonomy): Eukaryota > Metazoa > Chordata > Actinopteri > Cichliformes > Cichlidae > Bujurquina > Bujurquina vittata. The sequence goes on along the minus strand of VUQK01037553.1, from coordinate 4,939 downwards.
CTGAGTTGACATGATGAACCTACCAGTACTGGATACATGCTGGATGATGTCATGCATAATAGCTTGAGAGTTTTCCACCATAGTGGACGTAATACAACCACTAGTTGCAAAGGAAAAAGTGTATTCACCCGCCAGTTGGCGAGTAGTTTCTGGAGGTTGCTGGTTGTTGCTGGATGAAATCAGTCACAAAGAGGGTGTTGCAACAAAAACCTCCTTGTAATTGTTTTGGTCACTAGCAGAGTGCCGCAGTCACCCTTAGTTTCCATGTAAGTCCCCAAATTATCTGCAAACACCTGCCAGCTACTCACCAAGCAGTACTTTGGAGTACTGTGAAAAGTGTAACACAAACTAGAAATGAGAACATTTGCCTTCAGAGTAAAAGGTGTGCCTCAGGACCACAGCTAACTTGTTTCGAAAGGCCCAACTTTATAAAGCAAACAATATTAAATCAAAAGCACAATAGTGAGTAAAAAGTAATCAGCGTCTATAAATTAGTAATCTGAGAGCACAGCTTTTTCAACTGGATTAATTTCCTCTTTGTGTTCGTAGCTTTATCCTCAAAAATATGTCCAAATTCAAAGGTCAAAAATTCATCAAACTAAACATTATGGATCCCTGGGGATTTTTTGCACAACGATTCGTAAGTGTTGTTGATGTTTTATATACCAGTGATAACCTGCGTTTAAACCTCTTAGTTACCTCTTAACTGTGCAGATTACCTCAATTTTGGGATTCATTGCTGAAAACACAAATATGATGAAACATGACAGTTTATTTATCTTTAGGGCTGATGGTAAGAGTGAGAAGGAGAATTCAAAGGAAGGATTTGTATGTTGCATGAATTAAAGTTCAATGGCTGGCATAAAGCTCTCTAGCCTATTTGAAGTGCCCCTGAATGTCTGTGATTTAAATTAGTTGTTTTGGTTGAGTTAAGCGTGAAAACGTAGATCTGCCTTAAGCTACAGCGGTGTTAAGAAGTTTTCATACCCTTATCACTGGCATGAATGTTGTGGTCATTTGGGACATTTACTGATTTCTTTGAACTGTTCTTTATCAAGGGTGGGATCACTGTAGAGGATACATCTTTAAAGGATGAATTTATGTTGAATTTTCTCAAATCCACGCAGGATCAAAAGAATACATGTAGGCTCAAATATACATATATATATATACATACATCCCCACTAATGTTTGGTTAAATGTTCCTCAGCGATTTGCATGTCAACCAGATGCTTTTGGTAGCCATCAACAAGCTTCTGGCATAATTCTGGCTGGATATTTGACCACTATTCTTGGTGGAATTGTTAGAGTTTCATTTAAATTGGTTGGTTTCCTGGCACAGACCCGGCTATTAACCATAGTACACAAATTTACAATAAGGTTTAGGTCGGTGCTTTGGGAGGGCTGTTCCAGAAGCTTAATGTTAGTCTGCTTCATCTATTCCAAAACCAGTTTTGATTCATTGTTCTATTGGAACACTCAATCCTCTTCAATTTCAGAGGAGGGGCTTCTTTCTTTGTTGGCACCATCTCAGTCCATGGTGTTGTAAAATTTGCTTCGCTGTGGACGGTGACACTGGTGTTCCAGTGCCTTCCAGTTCATGGTAGGCTGTTGAGCCTTAGTGGTTCCTGTGTTGTTCCTGAATGTCCTAACCAATTTCCTCTCATCTGAATGTGAGACCTTGGCAAAGTGGTGACAGATCCAAATAACCTCTACTTACATACAGTTGTTTGAGCTTATGATCCTGGAATCTGCAGTTGTCTAGAAATTGTTCCAAGAGACTTTCCGCACATCTGTAAATCTCCTTGGACTTTCCCATTTTACTGAGTATTGGCCAATCCAGTGAGAGCTGTCAAACAAATCCTTTCTATGCCTTCAAAGAGAAACTACCAGATGTAGACAATCATGATCATGAACAAGAAGTTAATAGGCCTTGGCCTTGTCATGTTAAAAGACATTGTAGAACCTTCAGTGCCATTTATTTAAAGATTCGAGTGAGTGTATGTATGTATTTGAGCCTGTAGTAATAATTTTGACCATGTTGATTAAAAAAAAAGTCCAAAATAATTTAAAATTTGTGTGCCCAATTCTTGTTTTTTAAAGCCATTAACGATGTGTGCTGTGTATCATTCCACCCTGGAAAAGATCAGTTCAAAGAAATCCTTAGAAGCCTAGAATTACCATGGCATTCATGCCTATGATGAGTGGATGTAAACGTCTGAATATAACTGTAAATACTGACTGTTAACCTCAATGTTCTTCTGCCAACGCACACCATCAGCCCAATAAACGTTAGCATTTTCAGCTATTACTGAAGCGTAGTCTTCATTAAATTGCATCTTGTACATACTGTGTATATTATGTTTTTGGGGTTTTCTTTTTTTTCCTTTTGTTTCGTTTTGGGTTTTTTTTTTATATGGTGTGTTATTGTGATATATGTTTATTTGTATTTGAAATAAACATGTGTTACTATATACATTCTTCCTTCTTCATTAGCACCTTTCTGTACATATGCCAAAGTAAGTCAAAAACATGCTGCATTCACTGCAGCCCATTTGGATTTTTTTAACCTTAACATAATTTATGAAAAAAGTGGGGGGGGGGGGGGGAATTAGCAGTATGTAAAAAATGTGTAACTCCTGGATAAAGTGATGAGCATCAAGTAATAAATAGCTCAAAGTGTGATATTAAAAGAATAGTCATGTCAAAGGTAATGGATAAATAGTTGGATGAATATTGACTAAAACAGTTAATTATACACTTCCCTGATCTTTGATTAATTATACCTTAATGGTCCTGGGTTGGACCCCATTATGTTTTCAGAAGTGCCTTAATTCCTTGTGACACAGATTCAAGAAAGTGTTAGAAAAATACCCCGGAGATTTTGCTCCATATTGACATGAAGCACAAACGCCGCAGATGCATGATATGAATCTACCGTTCTACCACATCCTAAAGGTGCTCTACAGTGACTGAGATCTGGTGACTTTGGTGGTACAGTGAATTCACTGTCATGTTAAAGAAACCAGCTGGAAATGCTCTGAGACATGGTGCATTTTCCTGCTGGAAGAAGCCATCACAAGATGATTATACCGTGGTCATAAAGAGATGAAGCTAAGTTGGTACTGGAAGGCCAAAAGTGTGCCAAGAAAATGTCTCTCACACCATTACAACATCACCACCAGGAGCCTGAACCGCTAATACAAGACAGGATGGATCCATGCTTCCATGCCGTGTACACAAAATTCTGACCCTATCATCTCGATAGTGCAGCGGAAATCGAGACTTATCAGACCAGGCAACATTTTTCTTATCTTCTGTAGTCTGATTTTGATGAGCAAATTGTAGCTTCAGTTTCAAGAATCAAGAAAAGGTTTATTGATCACGTTAGTGGAAACTTGTCTCTCGGTGGGACAGATGGGATCAACATCAGTAGATGTCGGTATATTGCAGATTGCAGTCAACCAAATTCTGTTTTCTTACCCCTCCCAATTCACGTGCATATTCCTAGCTATGGTGGCTGCAGTGAGTGTAGTGCTGTCAGTCTGCTGTTTACCTTAGCTGTCAATATGACTGCAGTGTCAATTTGCTACTTGTTTACTGTGACAGCCGGATGGCTGTCCTTTAAATTTTGGCCACCCGCGTTTGTTTTTTTTTTCAATAGCATGCCACAGATTTGACACTGTAGTGTTCAACCCAGCCCATACTACCTTACTTATTGGCCAGGGCTCAGTGTAGCAGAGGATCGAGCATTGAAGAAAGACGCGATCTCGGCCAAATTCATGCCAAGTTAAACCCCCTCGCTCAGTAGTTCCACTCAGCCTCACAACGGGACCCGTCGATGAAGGACTGCAGGGATTAAGTGAAGGGAATGGCCTAGGATTGGATAAACAAATGAAAGCCTTGGTGTCAAGTACTCCAGCTGGTCAAACTCGCTGGATATAAGTTGTTTTAAACTGTTGACAGCTTAAGCTGGCATACGCTGTTGGAAGGTGGAAATGCACTTCTTTGCTTTGTTTGTTTGTTTGTGGAAATTGGAAAACCCAGAGTGGAATTTTTTTTTGTTGGCCTTATTAAGGGAGTTTTTCCTTCCCACCGTCGCCAAGTGCTTGCTCATAGGGGGTCGTTTTGACTGTTGGGTTTTCTCTGCAGTATTGTAGTGTCTTTACCTGCAATACAAAGCGCCTTGAGGCGACTATTTGTTGTGAATTGGCGCTGTATAAATAAAATTGATTTGATTTGATTTGATTGCATCTGGACTGTTTTGAATCGAAGTGAGAAAAACCTGAAGTGGATTTCTTTTGATTGTTTTCGAGTACAGTGGTACCCTGACATACAAGGTTAATTTCTTCTGTGACCTAGCTCATAACTTAATTTGATTGTATGTCAAATCAAAATTTTGCATAGAAATGAACTGAAATCTTCCAAGTCCCTGTTTGTAAATGATTTAATAATTGATCAACATATTGATTTATTGTGCCTTACAGAAACCTGGTTACAGCAGGATGAATATGTTAGTTTAAATGAACCCTCGAGTCACACTAACTGTCAGAATGCTCGAAGCACAGGTCGAGGAGGAGGGGTAGCCGCAATCTTCCATTCCAGCTTAGTAATTAATCAAAGACCCAGACAGCGTTTCATTTCTTTTGAAAGCCTGACTCTCATTCTTGTCCATCCTAACTGGGAAATTTAAAAAAACTGTTTTATTTGTTATTGTTTATCGTCCACCTGGTCCTTACTCAGAGTTTCTGTCTGATTTCTCAGACCTTCTATCTGATCTAGTGCTCAGTTCAGATAAAATAATTATAGTGGGTGATTTTAACATCCATGTAGATTCTGAAAATGACAGCCTCAACACTGCATTTAATCTATTATTAGATTCAATTGGCTTCTCTCAAAATGTAAAGGAGCCCACCCACCATTTTAATCATACTCTGGA
>VUQK01037548.1:12088-22197 GCA_015106715.1 Bujurquina vittata | reverse complement strand
ACTTAATTTGCATGCTCTGCGTTACCGAGCATGCAAATTAAGTTGCCACATCAACAATCCAACTTGCAGAAAAAGACCATCAAGAAAAAGACTGATTGCACACGTTCAACCAGCAACAATCATTAACAAATTATTTATTTCTTTTATCCCTTACCTGAAAGAAGTGACACTGTCACAGCCACGGAGAACAGGGTCACACACTTAAATCCAGCGCTTCGGTGTCTGCACTACGACCGACCGTCGGCGATGTGCACATACCGGCGGCAAGTCAGACGGACGCACAGCAAGACTTCCGGTAGAAATTTTCAAAACAAAACAGTAAACCATCCTGTTTCGCATTTCGCACATCAATTACCCCATCAATCACCCCATACCTAGTTACCCGATTCAGTTTTTAATTCATTTTAATCTTAAAAGCACAACAACTACAGTAAATACAAATTATGAATGATTAAAAAGTACTATTAAAAGGTAGCGCTAAAATAATCCATTTTTTTTTTAGAAAAAAAATCTCATTGTTTTCCGGAGTTACTTTAGTTTTCTTTCTGACTTAACAAATCTAAAAGTCAGCCAAATACCAACCTGACTGCGCCATCTACTGGCCAAGCAATAACAATGCACGTTGCCTCATCGCTGCAACAGTGAGATGTGTATTCAAATACTTGTGATTGTAAATAAAAATTATTTACAATAATGTAATATTCAACAGTGGACCGCAGACATTGATATGAATGTGTTTGTTTTTTTTCCAAGACATGAAAACAAAATGACTTCATGATAGGCTGTATGCAGAGTGGTGTACTTGTGGCGTTAATAGAGATTTGGATGAGTTGAGTACTGCAAGTTTCAAAAGAACAACGACTCAGCATGTAGCAGGAATGCTGTAATACAAAAAAGAATGAGTGATTTCGTAATCAGAGAATTTTTATCTCAGTTATAACAGTTATTGATCAAATGCGGCACTGATCATCCAAACTTCACAAAAACCTCTCTCTTAAGTCTGTTGAATGAGTGTGTGCTTCTGTGGGTGGCAGTGCAGATGAGTTAAGTCCCTCCTTTACTGGCATGTTTTTTGATGCTGTGTCACTGTTAGTTTGTAGCATACTGCTGCAGCGCCCCTTTCTACTGCTGCTCTGCAGTGCCTCAAGTTTAAATTTTGAAGAAAGCGATTACCATCTTGCACTGGAGTTTTCTTTCATGTTTTCAGTCTTCACTTTGGTGACACGGTTGCTTGGATGTGGTATCAAAGTACTGTCCAGCCTAAATGTAAGCAAACATTCCCTGAACTTCTCGTAGGCCCGTGTAGGTCGTGGATACTCACTGTACCCTTTTTCCTGGCTCACAAGGAATTTGTCTAGCTATTTAGCTACAGACCAACTGCTTATGCCTTCAGGTTAGTCGTGCTCTTATAAGCAATTACATTAACATTAACTTAGTGTTTGCATTGGCCTAAGGTCCCACAGATACCATAGAATATCAGTTAGGACAGTGTGCTGCAAAACAACAAGGTGATTCTGAGTTATTTGGACCTGAAAAACTTTTCAGAACACTTAAACAAACTTCAAGGTGATAAATTTGCTTAATTGCATAAACCATTTTTAGGAACAGGTCTCCTGGTCTCCAGACCACAGATATAAAGCAAAAACACTATATTGCCAAAAGCATTGACTCATCTGCCTTCACACACATATGAACTTGAGTAACATCCTACTCCTAATATGGGATGTTTAATACTAAGTTGGCCCACTCTTTGCAGCTTTAACAGCTTCAGCTCTTCATGAGTTTTAGGAGTGTTTATGGGAACTTTTGACCATTCTTCCAGAAGTGCATTTGTGAGGTCAGACACTGATGCTGGGTGAGGCCTGGCTCACAGTCTCCCCTCTAATTCATCACAAAGGTGTTCTATCGGGTTGAGGTCAGGACTCTGTGCAGGCCAGTCAAGTTCTTCCACACCAAACTTGCTGATCCATCTCTTTATGGACCTTGCTTTAAGTGCTGTGTGCAGTCATGTTGGAACAGGAAGGGGCCATCCCCAAACTGTTCCCACAAAGTTGGGGGTATGAAATTGCCCAAAATGTGTTGGTTTACTGCAGCAGTAGGAGTTCCTTTCACTGGAACAAAGGGGCTGAGCCCAACTCCTTAAAAGCAACCCCACACCATAATCCCCCCTCCACCAAACGTTACACTTGGCACAATGCAGTCAGACAAATTTCTGCCAAACCCAGACTCATCCATCGGATTGCCAGATGGAGAAGTGTGGTTCATCACTCCAGAGAACACGTCTCCACTGCTCTAGAGCCCGGTGGCAGCGTGCTTCACACCGCTGCAACCGATGCTTTGCATTGCACTTGGCGATGTAAGGCTTGAATCTAGCTGCTCGGCTGCTCACCATGAAGCTCTCTGCACACCGTTCTTGAGCTAATCTAAAGGCCATATTAACTTTGGAGGTCCGTAGTGACTCTGCAGAAAGTTGGTGACCTCTGCGCACTGTGCGCTTCAGCATCCACCGACGCCGCTCTGTAATTTTACATGACCTGCAAGTTCATGGCTGAGGTGCTGTTGTTTCCAGTTGCTTCCACTTTGTTATAATACCACTAACAGCTGACTGTGGAATATTTAGAAGAGAGGAAATTTCATGACTGGATTTGCTGCACAGGCGGCATCCTATCACTGTACCACACTGGAATTCCCTTCTTTCACAAATGTTTGTAGAAGCAGTCTGCATGCCTAGGTGCTTGCTTTTATGACCATGGAAGTGATTGGAACACCAGGATTCAATGATTCGGATGGGTGAGTGAATGCTTTTGGCAGTATAGTTTAGCTTAAACCTGCCAGTCGGAGGGTGATTCTGGTTGCAAAGATGTACAGGAGTCAATATGAAAATGGCCGACTCCTTTGCTCCTGATGATTTTACGGTTATCAGGTCATACTGAATAAAACGTGAAAGCTATTTTGTAAAATGATGGTCAATCTAAAAGTCAGAAAGGAGGATTATCCAGGATATGGGCACTGCCTAAATACGTGTCCAACACAAATTGTTGCCATGGAGCGTGTTTAACAATCAGATCTGTCCCTCGCTCATCACATCCGGCTTCGGAGCACCGTGGTCATGTAGAGGACTCTGGTTTTTGTCCTTGATTTATTTTTGGGATTCTTAGTTATTATGCTGAGTCTTGCTACATGTTCGCTGTTTTGTTGTTCTAGTGCTTGAAGTCTTGATTCTTGTATTTGGCAGGCTGAGTTTTGGATTTCTTTTGATTTCTTTTTCTAATAATAATTCTGCCCACTGGTGGTTTGTTGCCTCACAACAAGAAGGCCCTGGTTTCAAATCCAGTCTGCAGCCTCGCATGTTCTCCCTGTGTCTGTAGCTACCCCGGCTTCCTCCTGGCTCTATGACATTCATGGGGTTAGGTTAATTGGAGATTCTAAATTGACCGTAGGTGTGAATGGTTGACTGCCTCTATGTGTCAGTCCTGCGACAGGCTGTTGACGTGTCTGGGCTGTACCCTGCCTCTTACCCGGCGACAGATGGGATAGCCCCTCCCTTAAAGCAACTTGGATAATCGGAAGAAAATGAGACTTTGATTTCTGATTTAGTAGCAATGTCTGTTTTGGTGTGTTTTGGGTCATGGTTTCAGTATTGTTGGAAGCCTGTTTAGATGGTTTACTGTTACTTTACTGTACTGATTTGTATTTAGCTCCAGTTCCTACTTTGAGTTTGTTGATTGTGTTTAGTTGGCTCAGTATTTCCACATCTGTTCTTCACTCTGTCTCATCTTTTTCACAAATTTCACAAACGGACTTGTTGCGACGGTTGCATCCTATTACAGCACCACACAGGAATTCACTGAGCTATTTACCCATTCTTTCACAAAAGTTTATAAAGGCCGACTTCATCTTTTATACAGTCACATCTGCTCATAGGAAGTGCATGTAGTTTATGGCCTATATTGCAACCAGGGAGGCCTTCCATTACAGCCTCCTCCAGTTATGGGAAGCTTTGATGTCATCCATTCAGATTTTTAATGTAAAATAGCAACATTTTACCACAGTGCTGCTTTTTTTATTTGCCAGAGTCAGACGCATTCATTGCAATTATATTTCCTTACAGCAAGGCTGGGGATGATTTAAATGAAAATGTCACCATGAAAAAAGTTTTGAAAAATGACACGAGTGGTTCAAAGTTAGCAGCCAAAGTTGTGTCTGCACTACTGGTTGACAGCATCCCGCAGTGCTGCCGTCTGGTTGCCACTAATCAGCGTCATCCCGCCCTGCAGCACACCGAGCACCGTCCGCTCATGTGGTTAACGAATTCTGCAAAGACCCATCTCACATTCAGCCCCGGTCGAAGGAAAGACGCTGAGACTGAAATGCTGAGAGAATAGCAAGCTTTTATTGATAACAGCGCCCTGTTTCAGGATGCATTTTTAGTCTGCTCACCTGGTTAATTCACAGCTGCATTGTCCATTTCAGTGTTTTCACCCTTTGTCTGCTAAGGCACACACACACACACACACACAGAGACACCAGTCAGTTCATCAGTGGATGTCATGTGGATATAGTGAACATAGTGGATGTGTTTCGAGGGAAAGGCTAAATGAAAATATAAATCTCACTTTACATTTTGTGGTTGCTGCTGATGGAAATATTTGTTTTGTTTTTGTTTGTTTGTTTTGAGCTGAGAACACCTGTACATAAGATGAAGAATATAAGAATATAAGAGTAAAGCCTTTTCATGGAGAACTCCCACTCTGGGACTTCCCAAGGTGATGCTCATGACATAAATCATTAATCAACCAATCATGAGTTAGCAAAACACTCAGGTTTTATGGCTAAAATCCGCTCCATTGTAAGGAAAGTGAAAGATTGCTTGAATTATCAGATTTAAGAAACTAAAATATAGATTTTCTTTGTTTGTTTGGGGTTTTTTTTTTTGCTATGGAAGCAGGTTTTTAGCTCTATTCACTTCTATTCCTAGAGGACGGTCTTGTAAGTAGAGCCAAACCACAAGGTGTTATCACACTTTTTGTTTTCTGTTTTCTTGCTTGATGTCATGCACACATTGCTTGAGATGTAAAAAAAAGGTGTATTCCTTGAGTGGCTAGCGAGTGGTGCCTGTAAGTTGCTGGCAATTGCTAGGTGAAAGCAATTACAAAGAAGGTGCGGCACTTTCTTTGTGATTGCTTTGGATACCTCGGTTGGCAGTAGTTAGCACGGATGATGCCAGTTTATCTGCAAGCACTCATTAACTACAAACCGAACAATAGTAAAACCTGAGATAGCGCGGCACAAACCGGAAACGAAGCACGTTGGCCTTAAAGGTAAAAGTAGTGCCTTAGCAGCATAACCAAAAGGCCCAACTTTCACTTTGAAGGTTCTCTTTTTCCAGGTTGTGTCGTATTTCTCCCAGTTTCACTGCTGCTCAGAGAGTGGTTTGTAGATAAGTGAAAGTCTTGCATGCATGTGTGACCATCTTCTAGCAACCAAACCAATTGCAATGAGTGAATTAATGAAGTAACCCTTTAACTTTGTCCCCCCAAACTAATGTCAACATATAAAGAAAGCTCTTCTTTGGCCCCCAGAAACTGTTGCAGCTCACTTCAGTGTATGTTTGTCATTACAGTTGATGAGTGACCCCAAATTCTGCAATATCGTTCAATAACATTCCTTTGAAAAAGTTTTATGGCCTCTGCGAAGGCTCCTGGAATAAAGTAGAACCACTCTGACTGATTATCAGAGATTGAATCAGCATTCTTGGAGGAAGCTTTCAGGCACTCAGAGGTTCATTGTCTGTAGCGCCCTCCCTCTTCTGCTGCAGTAATATCTGAAGGTACGGCAGTCATATGAGCAGAGCTGCTGAACGTGCAACCACTTAGCTTGACCTGCTTCCTTCCCACTCTACTCTGCACCAATGGAAGTCATGGGATGGGGATGACAGGGATGATGTGGGTGATTGGGAATATCATGTCTGTGCTCATGGGTGTGCATGTGTGTTGCCACGTGAAAACCTTTAAGAAGTTAACTGTGCAAGTTTGTACTATGTCTGAGTGTGACTTTTATACAGTAAGCACAGGCCAGACTGTGCTAATAGGATTTCATAAGAATTGAAATCATGCTTGGAGATCAGGTGTGTGTGTGTGTGTGTGTGTGTGTGTGTGTGTGTGTGTGTGTGTGTGTGTGAGAACGTCATGAGATACGGGTCGACATCAATTCTGAGAGACTGCAGCGTGTGTGAATGCCTGGCTTCCCTAATTCATTTCAGTAAATCATGACTTTCATTCCTCACTATGTGAATGAAGGACATTCTATAACACAGTCTTCTCCTTTTTTTTTTTCAGTTAAACCCCTTCCCTTTCAATAAATGTAAAATTATGGCTTTACCTTAAAGAAATAAAGCCTCTTTTTATTTAACTTAGTTGGAGACTCCAGATTTTTATCGGTCAGGGTTAACAGTCTAGCTCTAGAAGGGTTAGCTCTCAGTCGCATAGGCCTAGAGAGCTGTGGTGAAAATGGTAACAAAAACGGGAAGTGGTGAACGTTCACCTTCAACGTAAAAGTAGCGCATTACTGGTGCAGCCATTGGTTGTGGCCACAGTAATCTACATCCGATCAAAACCCACCCATCCATCATCCATTCATCTTCTTCTGCTTATCAGGGGCAGGGTCGTAGGGGCAGCTGCTTAAGCAGAGAAGCTCAGACTTCCCTTTATGTTTTGGTTTACTTTTGCAGTTTGACAGCCAATGAATTTACATTTTGCCTCTGGAATCCTGCATTTGGGTCCACTCTGCCTGCCACCCCACCATGTCTGGGGCTGGAGCCTATCCCAGCTAACTCAGTGTTTTTACTTCTTGTGATTGCATTTACTGTTCAAAAATCACAAAAAGTGGTGTGCATGAAAATATTTCACTGAACAAAACATGTAGGTATCACAACCTTTTATTTTGAAAAGCCCATGGGAATATCCCATTAGCCCTTTGCCAGATAAATCAGGGTGATACCAACTTTATCATCACAGCCAGCTCCTCAATTCCTGTTCAAGTCAACTTTTCAACCAGCTACCGATCTATCTATGCATAGCTTCATCTCAGTCGGGCTAAGTGCAGTTTGGGTTTTGGAGGACTGCTGTTCTGCAGCCTCTTCATACGGCCCCACAGTCCTTCTAAGCTGCTCAAACAGACATCAACACGGAACAATAAATTCTGCAAAAGACGCCAGCCATCCTGGAGTTTAATCAGAGCTAAAGGATGCCAAGGAGCATGTGAGTAAAGCGTGGGTATCTCTGTAATGACTCACTACACCAGTGTCACATATGCTCCACACATAACCTCCGTGCCCTGGAAATGGTTAAACTTTAACTGGTATTACCCTAATAAATTTCACTTGTGTACCAAAAGAAAACACCAAGCTCCTCAAAACCCAATCAACTTCCTTTATAAGGGAGCACTTTAATATGGTCCTCCACCAAGCTACACAGTCACTGTGTCTCTCTAATACAGAGGGGTCAGGAACCTCTAGGATCAACTCAAAGGGACAGTCACCTTTTTAGCTACTAAGACAAATACATAATGTGCTGCAAATATCAGAGGTAAAGATACACTACATACCCTAAACGTGTAATGAGACCAGTCCCTGATTGTTTAAAGAAAGAACTTCTGCTGAACCAAAGCAAGCACTGTGATGGCAATGCGTAAACCCATTATTACAGTAGTATAGTCTTATAGTGATTGAACAGAACTAGTAATGTTCACTGTATCTAAACAGCTGGGTCTGCTAACGTCAGCTACCATCCCACAGTGGTCACAGGGAAATATTAAGAAAGAGGGAAAATCCTGATACGTTTAATCCTGCCAGAGTCTAAAATAACTGACTGTCCACAGGACTGCTTTGCACACACTGTACGTGATTTTCATTTTGTGCAAGACATTTTTAGCCGTTATCGCACTTGTGCTCAGAGGTCAACCAAGAGCCACCAAAAAAAAAAAGTTGTTTGCGCTCAAAGTTCAGACTAACTTTATATTTGACAATTTCCAGACGAACCTGGAGGAACCTGGAGAAAGATGTGTGCCTCTGCACTGACAGCCAGAACAAACACACCAAAAATACATTTTCCTCACCAACAGACACAGTTCTTGTGCTGTCTCTCAGGATAAAATAAATAAATAAATCTGTACCAGGCTTACTTCCTGTCTAGTTTGAAGGGTTTGCGTAGAGTCGAGGCTTATTGCTGTGGAGACAGTCTTTTGGGAGCCAGGTCTCCCAGTGTGTGAGAGATCTTGATAAAAGAGACTAGACAAAGCTCATTTACTTTTGTAAAGATATCCCAATAAAGAAGCAGTCTGTGGGAGCAGGACAGATCACATAAGGTAGTAATAAGAACCCACACGGAGAGAATCATGGTTTAACTACCTGACTGTCTATCATTAGTGCAGGGGTTGTACAGTGGATAGTTAAAGAGGTTGCAGAGGATATTGGTTAGACCGACTTGTTATTGATTTGCACACCATCAGGGGAGCTGGGGGCCAGGCAGGCTTTTTGTGCCACTGCAGTAGAATGACTCTGGAGCAGAGCAACATAGACTGAAATCCACCATATGTGAGAAAAATATTCTTCTTTCCAGGATATTCCAGGATCAGCTGTAAGTGGTATTATTGCAAAGCAGAAGCGTTTAGGAACCGCAGCACCTCAGCCACAATGTTTCAGACCACGCAAATTTACAGAGTGGGGTGCTTAGGATTACAGTGCATAAAGTTGCCAACGGTCTGTTGACTCGTCCATACATCAGCACAAAAACTGCACAACAGGAGTTTGGATCAATCAGCTCCTGCAGGCATGACGTGTACCAATTTCACCATTTTCACTTATAGACTTGCTATTGTTGTATTACCTGGATTGGAATTTGCATAAAAAAAGGTTTGCCTGGTGCATGTCACAATAAAACTCACTTTCCTTAATGACTGGGCTTTTTTTAAAAAAAAAAAAATATATATATATATATGAACACTGCAAGGATTAAATAATAAAGAGACCAACCCAATCTTGAATGTACTTTAGTAGATTCCCATATTATGTACACATGATTGTAAAGTGCTTCAATTTTGACAGGATTTGTTGTGGACTTACCATAAAATAACAACTGCTTCATGAAAAATCATAGAAGCTGCTATTCCAGGAAATCCTCTGATTACCTGGAATTGCAGCTCTGATTCATAGGGTGGTAAATCCTCTGATGTATTTACCACCATCTTGGATCTTGGTCTTGTCTCGGTCTCGGGTTAGGTGGTCTTGACTGCAACACTGCCGGCATGCTTTTGTCCCTTTTTGCCTTTTTTACAGTCGGGCTGTAACACGATTACATGAGAAACTCGTGCACATGATCTGACCTTGCAAAGCTGTGTCTGTAATTATGAAATTAGGTGGCGTGTGGACTTTATTCTGCTGCCCAAATTGGAAAACCTCATTTGAGTCTCTGGTGACAGTTTATCTATTTCTTTCCCCCCTTACACTCACACACACAGCTGTGCACAGTACATACACAAAGAAACTCTGTACATAACATCTGGGCCACACATGGATCCAAAATGGATTGAGATCCAACAAGTCCATCGGGGAGCGACATTTTCTACATTCATCGTGTCATACATGAGATGCAACAAAAGGCCCCTTATTTTTAAATTGTTGGGATCCAGTACAGTAGAGTTACATAACACTGTTATTGCATTCCAGCCAGAGGCACACCTCGGGAGAGGCAAACCCCCTTTAAACCACCTATACTGGTGCTATACATTTCTTCTAATGTATTTAGAAATGTAAATATGAAAATACTAGCAGGTCATGTGACTTGCATTCTGGGTGAGTCACGATGATTCAACCAAAACTTTGATAGCTGGAATGTTGATTGACAAGTTATATCCTGTCAAAATTATTTCTTAGATCGCCATCAGGGAGTGTAGTGGGGGAGCTGTAAGACGGATAATTGAGAGGCTTTTCCCTCATCTCCTACTGCTTGTCTGTGTAACAGCAAAAAATCTAGCTACATCTGTGGATCACTTGCTCTAAACTGTGTTTCTGGGGGGGGGGGGGGGGGGGCATGAGAAAAAAAAAATTTAAG
>VUQK01037548.1:0-11764 GCA_015106715.1 Bujurquina vittata | reverse complement strand
GTGAGGGGACTTAAGTCTAACAATAACCAAAAAAATCTCTATTGTTTTGATCCCAAGACTGAAAAAAAATCTGTTGCGTCAGTTACAACACTTCCACTGACAGCACATTATAACTCGTTTCTGCTTAACCCTGAGGCATATGAATATGCGCTTTTACTCATTGAGTCTTGATAGCGAGGGATGTCTGCCCTTGGCCACCACCTGACAAACAATACACCCGACCCCTACGATGCCTCCGGCGGGTGGTGGGCCTACAGGAGGGTTCTTGTTCATGAGTGACCGGGGAAGGGAGCGGGAGACTGACAGAGGGATTGGGGCTGCGTCTGCAGTTCTGTCGGGTAAAGAGGGAGCTGCGTGTGAACCTGTATCAGGAAGCTCCGATCTCGTCTACCAATCAGAGGAGCCATTTTCCATTGTGAGATTGAACAGCTGCCAATCACGACACAGGGTACAATGGATTTCGGCCAATCACGATGCTCCCCTCCAAGCTCACGGCAAATGAAGAAAAGAGAACTTTGTAGCTGCTCCATCCACCGCTGTTTGTTTCACACAGCGAAAAATCTGCAGCACGGATGTTAAAATATGCAGATGAACTGTCGATAGGACAAAAGTTTTTCATATCCGATAAATCGATGGAATAATCATTAGAATGCTCGATTACTACAATAATCGACAGTTGCAGCCCTGGTGCACATTGTATAAAACTGTATGTAACAGTAACAGTACATACAGTTGTAACCCAGTGTTAACGGTATTGTGTTACTGTAACAATACCATTAACACTGGGTTACAGTTATATTGCATAACTAATGGGCAGCAGGGGAATAAAAGATCATGTGCTTTTTCTCTTCTACTGTATAAATAAGCCTTTAGAATGCTCCAGCTTTTTTTGCTCTAGTATACGTTTTAGGTGTTTTGGTGTTTTACAAATGTTACAGTACAGCATTCTTGCACCATTCAGAGCCCGGATAGCTCAGTCGGTAGAGCATCAGACTTTTAATCTGAGGGTCCAGGGTTCAAGTCCCTGTTCGGGCGATAGAATTTTTAAACGCTTTGGGGAGCAGTGAAAGAATAGCAAACTTTCCCCTAATATGTCTGGCGTAAAACTGAAAATACCAGGAGAAAATTTACCTAGCTGTAGTATCCACAGTTACTACTACAACTCGGCGTTTTCTTACATCCGCTGCATAAGCTTATGTTACTGCTTTTGACCCAATTCCTTCTATATCGTAAACCAACCCGAATGAAAGCTCAGACAAGAGCCTTGTTTCGTGTCTTTACGTTGCATCAACTAAACTCTTTCTCAATCGCGCTTCGTCGAGTCCGCCAGTGATCTCTGCTCCTCCGGGGGACATCACGTGAAAGAATAGTGATAGGGCGGGCTCTCGGGATCCCTCAGCCAATCAGCTCCTCTGTTTTGCGGCTTCCCATTCGACGATAAACATTGCGCCCTGACCTGCAGAGCTCAGTGAAGCAATAGCACGTCAACTGCAGGCAGATCGAGTCTAGTCCACAGTTGAGCTTATTTACTACAAGACCGGAACTACCCGACAGCATTAAAGACACGCACACGTTTACGGTGAAGCAATATCCCGGTCAGAAAGGAGGAGACGCTGTCCTGTGGTTCTGACATCTGCCTTTACCAACGCACTCCCGTTAGCTGTGGCAGCTAGCGCGAGCTAGCTGTGTTACGCTCGTCTTTAGCACGCAGCTGACCTCCACTACAACACAGACGTGCTGAGTATCATTTGCTTGCTACGACGGGTTCGAAATTCGCCCGTCTTTAACTTACGTTACCGTTGTCCCCCGTGTGGTGCCCCGTGGACGGTTCCCGAATATGATCCACAATGAGCCAGAGAGATACCCTAGTTCATCTGTTTGCTGGAGGGTGAGTATGTTATGTCGCAGTAGCCAGGCGAGCTAGCCACACGCTGTGGATTCATTGCTATTGCTAGCCGCTGTAGCAGCCCATAATCAGATTTCTGTATTGTTTTGTACAGTTGGGCTTTGGGCAAGTTGCACAAGGGTAACCCAGAGGTACGTGCTAGCATCACTGTGTCAGATGTTAGCTAACCTTGTCTACGCATGTGCACCCGTAGTTTTCTCAAAGACATTTCACTGTATGAATGAAATGGGTGATTATGGACATGTGGAAGTTGTCACGAGAGTGGATTATTATTTTATATTATTCGTAGGTACAATCGAGGAAAGTCTTTAAACGTTTGTCTGCCATGTGTGCAGCAAAACAGACACATGGCAGACAGGCTACCAGTAAAGGTCACTCTGGACAGAGTGGCATCTCAGCTCTATCACAGTGTTTTTAGTGTAGGCTTGTATCAAACAGGGCTTCCAAGGCAGAGTAATGGTGGAATATAGTATGCTCAACCACCCGAGACAGTTACAGAAAGGGTGTGAGTCAGCATTCCTGTGTTTTTGGCAGATCCGTAAATTTTGCAGGGACATTCATCTATTCAGAAAGACTCACTTGGCGCATAATGAAACTCTAGAATGGCTTCTCATCAGTTTAAATGAACCCTTCTCTTATTACACTGGTATGGTGAACTAAAACTTCAATTAGCCGAGGACTTGCTCTGACTCGCTCACTCACTCTCTTGCTTTTTTGGTACTGATTGAAAATTAACCCAAAGCGTAGATAACTGCTGTTTCTCATTCTTTTGCCATCCCCTGGCCTAAACTAACCCTAACAGGACTTGACCAATGCAGTCCTGTTAGTTCACATAGATAATACTCTTGTGCTTTCTCTAGGCAATGTGGTTTACTTTTGGTGCCTAAGTGTACATTGTGAGGGAAAAAAAGGGGGTTCTGTGCACACTGTTTGTATTGTCTGTACGCATTAGATCATGTAGTAGGACTGAATTGGTAAAGCCATGGTTTAAGCCTTTTTGCTGTTTGAATATTTGTAAAAACTGTTCAAACTAACAGTATGTTTATAAGATACATTAGCCAACTTATCTTTTGTAGCTAATGCTTAGAAAAAAATCTTTAAAATTCAAAAATTCACATTGTTTAAGCTTGGTATGAACACACTGATGGATCCGTGATGATGATGATGAAGGTCATTTAGTACAACGATGATATATTAAGCCTTGTTCCGATCTTAAGATTCATTAAATTGAGGGGCCAGTCCAACCAGAACCTACAGTCAGGGGAGAACTGGTTCTCATAGCAGTACACCAGTCTAACTGATGCTGCAGAGGAAAGCAAGGGGTACCATTACCAACTGGAGTTCAAGGTGGAGCCAGTCTGTCCATGGGATAGAAAAGCTCACTGGAGAGGCAGCTGATCATAAAGAATTTAAAGATTTTTAATCACTTGCAAGTCCTTTCTGTCTATTCTTCCCAGGTACCTGCTGCTGAGCTGTCAGAAACGGGTTAACGTGAGATTAAGAAGGATAATCTTTGAAGCTTCGGGAAAGCCCGCTTTTAAACCTTATTCCAAACATATCTAATTGCTTATATTAAAGAGAAACTAATGATTACATATTTGACCTGGATGTATGATATGTACAGACTCAGGCAGCCTGGATGCCACTTTGAATCCTGCTGACAAACAAAAGTATTTTCAGCCGGTACTTCATTAGCACACGGTTACTAATTTAATAAAATGCACATATCTATGAGTTTGGAATATGGTGTGTTGTGCTAAATGGGAGAATGCAGTTATTTTCCAAGAAACACAAAGCATTCCTAACTGGCTCACTATTCCAACACTGTGCTTTTTCTTGTCTACGTGCCTGGGATCTTTAGAATTCCACTGACCACACCATGGAGTCATTTATTTAGGCAGCACTTTGCGCATCTTTTGGAAACAAAAATAAGAAGCACTTTGTGCGAATTTTGTCATGCTTTGCTCCCTCACCTCAACCTTCTCTGTCTCTGTTTTTGCAACAGATGTGGGGGCACGGTAGGAGCCATATTGACCTGTCCTCTGGAAGTAGTGAAGACCCGTCTCCAGTCGTCCTCCATCACCCTCTATGTGTCTGAAGTTCAGCTCAGTACTGTCAACGGGGCCAGTGTGGCCCGCGTGTCTCCTCCGGGCCCCCTGCACTGTCTCAAGTAGGAAACATTTAACAAGTCACACACATACATGTAGAACGTATTTTGATGTTATAGTTTTTGCATTCAAGTTGGGGTGGACAGTCATTTGAGCTAAAAATGAGTGGAGCTGTTCACGTGTGTATCCAGCGCTCTGTGCTCTCCCAGAGAGATTGTTTAATCTGGCCAGTGTCCCTCTGGCAAGGCCGCCCTCTCTCTGAAATACAACTCCACAATGGCAGCCTGTGGGAGAGGTACACACAGGAGCGCATTAGTTGCTTTAATCAAAGAAGTAATTTTATAGCAGATCAAACTGTTGTGATTTATTTATCTTGTGAGGTTTTCTTAAATTTGAAATTGATCGTCACTAACAGTATATGTGTGATTGTTATGACAGTCACAGAAATACCGTATTGATTTTTGTACGCTGTCAGTGGTGAGGTCAAGTGCTCCATAGTGTACCGGTTTACACACTGGCCTGACAGGCAGGAGGAGATAATGTCTTAGAGTTGTGTCAAGAAGGGCATCTGGCGTTAAAGAAAATCTGTCCAATCAAACCCACTGTGGCGACCCAAAAGTAGCATGGGCTAGTGCTAATGTTAGAGGAGGAAAGAAGGGTGCTGTGGAAAAAGTGTGTTTGATGGCAGCATGCCACCTTTCCAGTTTAGAGTTGGGAGTTGCCAGTTGCAGCTTTGCTCTGTTGGCCGTAGTGTATTACTAACTTGCTCATATTCGGTATATTCTCGAGTT
This sequence comes from Bujurquina vittata, assembly GCA_015106715.1. Lineage (NCBI taxonomy): Eukaryota > Metazoa > Chordata > Actinopteri > Cichliformes > Cichlidae > Bujurquina > Bujurquina vittata. The sequence goes on along the minus strand of VUQK01037548.1, from coordinate 6,959 downwards.
GCCGTTGAATAGGGACATTGTTGACATGTCGCAGGCTGTGGACGACGGGGTGTGGTCAGCAGGCCTGTATGAAAATGTGTTCACCTGGCCAGTCCCTGCCAACCAAAGCAAATACAGCACACCAGGATTTTGACCTGATTCGTGACTATGAAGACTGAAAGACTTTAGCTTTTGGAAGCTATTGCCAAACACTGATAAATGAGCAAAGTCATATCAAAACTTCTGGCTCTAGGGTAAATATTACTGCTTCTTTACAAAGCTCCTCGTGCTCATTTGAACAAAAAAACCAACAAAACTGCAGCTTGGCAGGTTGTGTGCTGCCACAGTTAGAAGTAGACAACTTGTTCTAAATCCTTGGAAACAAACCGTGTGTATGTTTTATTATGTGTTCTTTAGACCTTGCAGTGTTCATTACACACAACAATGCAAGTGTTGGAGTGACAGTGTTTTTTCTATTTTTGGTTCCCCTGCTAGTTTCGAGGATTTGAATGTAGGTTAAAGTTCCTCCACACTGAGGATATTTGAGGGGCTGGGGGGGGGGGTGTGTGTAAGAAAACTGAAACGACTATAAATAGGGTTGGTACTTTAGGATTGTCTGACTGACATCATCTGTAGAAAAATCTTAGTGTCGGATAAAGCTTGGAGTTTTGTGCATTACACTGCTGCAAATCCACATGCATTTGTGTGTGTGTTTTTTTTTGTGTGTTCAGATTGATACTGGAGAAGGAAGGACCTCGCTCTCTCTTCAGAGGCTTGGGGCCAAACTTAGTGGGTGTGGCACCTTCCAGGTAAGCTTTGCGCATGTGTCATATTTATCTTATTGTTAGCATTCTGTACAGACACGAAGCAGGAAATGTAAGATTATGAAACTTTTGCAAAGGGAAGAGATTGTTAGTCGTGTATTAGTTACAAGATTACTTTTACTAGTTATAACTAGTTCCATCATCATTATTTATCCTCCACTTTCTCTTTTTTGAGCCACTTATTGCTGGATCTTCTAGTGGGATTGGGATCATTATCCTGCTGAAAGGTTCAGCTCACATTTTTTGAACATATTTCCACCACCGTGTTTTTAGTTAATATGAGGTGATTGTAGATTGGTGCACGTGGACACCAAAAGCTGCAGGAGTGCAGGCATATTGAAACTGAGGCTTTTGATACTATAATATAGATATGTCTATCTATATTTTTTTATATCAAATTATTTGGAGAGCTTTTTAAGTCCCTTGCCAGACTCACAAGCCATCAACTTTGGACAGTTTCTGCAGAATTAAGGTTGGGGATATTTTGCACAGTTGTCTCTTCTCACGTGTAGCGTGCAGCACAAAATACTATGTGCTGCAGGCAAATGCTGGTTCACGTATACTGTAAAAGGTCTCAGTGAAATGTAACTCTGTAGCCTGTGAAAACCAGTTGTGTCCTGTAACTACTACAAGGTTTCCTAAGGTTACTTTGGTGACAAAGAGGAATTAGAGATCCATGCTCATTAATGCACCATTCATCGTCATGGCATTCTCACCAGTTTGTGCACCACTGACTTCATGGTGTTCCTTTGGGCTCCTGACAACGAGAGCAGCAGTATTTTGAAAACGGCACTGAGTCTAAGCCTGGGGAAAACCGTAACGACTGCGATGATAGTTTAATATCATTAACTGCTCTGAATGGTAATGAGACGAACAAAGTGGTGACTAATGGCTTTGGACAGCAGCTAATGCTGCACCAAGCAGGTGCTGGTGCTAAGCACATGTAGAGTGTTTTGTTAGCATGCTATATGAACAAATGCAGAAGTAGGGGAAGGGAAGGAAAAGAGGACTCCTGAGTACAGATGGAGATTTAAAGAGAAGCGCACAAAAACTCGCACTACAATGTGACGGATGAGCTTCGACCGTCCGTAAAAGTCTGACTAAGCACATTTGACAAACGGCTGTGCAAATGAACCAGATGGCACACAAGCGAAAAGCAAAAGCAGCGCTTGTATTCAGACACAAGTGTGAACATGATCATTATGAGTATTTTAATTAGGGAAAACAGCTAAGGCTAATTACTGCAAGTAAACGAAGGCATGCTTTTTCTCCTGAAAGGCTTATTTGTCTAACGATGCTGATTTGCTGAGAATATTAGTTTTGCTCTTGGCACTACACCTAATGAATTTTTAAACCTCATTAAACTGAACCAGACTTGGGGGCAGTAGTACTTGCTAATGCAGTGTAATTGATAAGCTACATTGCTACTGGAAGCAGTGGCTCAGACTAATTAGCTGTGCACTGAAATACAAAAACATGGCATTTATAACTTGTTTTTCCTCATCCCAGTTTAACCCATGCTGACCCCTTCCCCCACTTTTCTACCTACAGAGCAATCTACTTTGCTGCTTACTCCACTGCCAAAGAGAAACTGAACGGCGTGTTGGAACCTGACTCCACACAGGTGCATATGGCGTCGGCTGGAATGGCAGGTAACAATACGACTCCAAAAAACACTAGAGCTTTTCTTAAGGTCAGAGTTAAATCGGTTGCACAAAACACCTTTAAGTCTTTTTCTTACAGTGTTCTCTTTAAGTATTCAAGGTTATCCAGCTTGCTTTGATCTTCAATTTAAAGACTCCCCACAGTGGTGGTACATAAGACCGAAATACGTTAACAAAACTTAAGGGACACATTATCATATCATAAGGGCAACATGGCAGATTTTTATGGCAGGCAAACTTTAACTGTAACTGTTTCTTTATCTTATTTATCTATGTTATGAAGGGGACCTGTAGAGACCTTTTTTTTTTTTTTTTTTATAAAGGGGACCTGTAGGGATTTTTTTTTTTTTTTTTTTAAATTGGGGAATGGCTCGCTTTTGGAGCCAGCCTCAAGTGGCCATTAAAGGAACTGCAGATTTTGGCAGATTTGGGTGCTGGTTTCAACTTTTGGCTTCCTCTGTTGTGGTTTTCTTTTTTGCTTTTGTTTGTGTTGTTGTTTTGTGCTTTCTTTCTTATAATCCAATACAAGCCTGTGCCAGAAGAAGAAGAAGAAAACTTAAGGTGTTTTATGCAACCAGCTCCCAAGACATCAGACATACACCACCATGCCGTGATTGTTGGAAACTAACAAAAATGTTGTTCTCTAATGTGAGAATATTGATCTTGTGTCTTCAGTGTTGGTAACCTGCCACAAATAGTGATGTTACACATAAGATCAGTCCATCCTTCAAGAATAATGTGGAGCTAGTGTTTTTCTGTGTCAGATTTATAAGATTTGAATCCAGTCCCAGTTGGGACGTTGTGTAAAATGTGAATAAAAACAGAATGCTTTGTTTACTCTCAATAGAACATAGCACACATGTCAAATGTTTAAACTATTACTTTTTACCATTTCATGAAAATCATTAGCTTATGTTGAATTTGATAGCAGCAACACGTCTCAAAAAAGTTGGGGCAGGGCAGCAAAAGGCTGAAAAAGTCAGTGGTGCTAAAAATAAACAGCTGGGGGAATATTTTGCATCTAATTAGGTTAACAGATCAGTAACATGATTGGGTATAAAAAGAGCATCTTAGAGAGGCAGAGGTTCACCAATCTGCAAATCTGTGTCTACAAATTACAGAACAATGTCAGATTTAATGTTCCTCAATGTAAAACTGTCAAGACTTTGAATATCTCATCATTATCTACTGTACATAATATCATTGAAAGATTCTGAGAATCTGGAAAACTGCCTGTGCAACAGGGACAAGACAGAAAATCAGTATTGGATGTCCGTGATCTCCAGATCACTAAAATCAGGCATGATTCTGTCATGGAAATTACTGCACGTGCTCACTGTCTGTGAATACAGTTCACTGTGCCATCCACAATGACCATATCATCATGATCCATATGGGCCAAATCTCATTTGAAATGGACTGTGGTCAGATGAACTGTTAGCGTGGATGACTCTGGACTAAACAAGAGAGGGACCATCCGGCTTGTTTTTAGCACTCAGTTCAAAGGCCTGCATTTCTGATGGTGCAGTAGTGCCTCTGGAATTGTGCTGAAAGGTGTAAATACAAGCTTTAGAGCAACATATGCTCCCAAACAGATCATGTCTTTTCAGGGAAGGCCTTGCATATTTTAACAAGACAGTATGTGGCTGACCGCATACTGCATCTCTGACATACTGCATAGTAGAAGAATCCAGGTGCTGAACTGGCCTGACTATAGTCCAGACCTTTCACTAGTTAAAAACATTTGGTGCATCATGAAACTAAAAATGCAAAAAAAAAGAAAGACCCAGGACAGTTGAGCAGCTAGAATCCTCCATCAAATTGAAATTGTAATCTTTTTTTTTCTAACATGGTAAATTTTTTTTTCAGTTTAAACATTTGATATGTTTTCTGTGTTCTACTGTGAGTAAATATGGGTTTCTGAGATTTGCAGATCATTGCATTCTATTTGTATTTACACGTTACACAGCATCCCAACTGCTTTGGAATTGGAGTTATGCAACAAGGTTAAAAAACCCACAGGCATTATCACTGTCATGTTTCTTTACAATTTTCCCTATGCGCATGGCTCTCTTAGCAATGTTTATTAAAATAAATGTGTTCCAAGTCCAGATTTAAATCCCACACCACAATTCTCTGATGCCTTGGATGTCAAGGGTGACTTATCTGCGCTCGAGTGACTGGTCCTTTTGGGAATAATAAACCTGTATGATGTGGGTCACCCAGACAGATTCACTGTGTTTCTGTGTATATGTGTGAATCCAAAGTTCTGCCTTAGACCTTTCAACAATCCGGTCAAGGTCAGCGTCACTACGTTTCCCTCCAGCGGCAACCCACTTAGAGCTGCTTGAGCTGATGTGACAGGTGATGAGGTGTTGACAGTCATTTCATCCACACGTGGCACACACAGCAGAGGAGCAGAGGCTGGAGCAGTCTCCTGCCTTGGCTCGTAGAAAGAGGAAAGTGTAGCTGTTAGTTGTAAAGCCTTAACGATGTACTGATGTGCAGGGAAGTTGCCTTCTGACAGAAATATGAAATCCAGAGGTCACAGGTAGCAAAAACAGGAAAAGAGCTGTGAAATTGTGCAGTCACATAACATGGCAATACAACTAGCTCAGAATTGTTCTCAAAGGGCACAGATTACACTCATTTACAGTTTCACTGCGGGTCGCTCATATTAAACATGGCCAAAGCTGAAAATAATGAGGTCAGTGTATGTAAAAGTAACTCCTCTGAGCCAAAAGCTCAGACTTCAAATAATATTTGCAGATCTTGGTTAGGTATCAGTGAGACCCGATGCCCCTAATATGGGCAATAAGTGCCACCCACCTGTTCTTCAGATGGAGTTAAAAGAAAATATCCATTCTGCTGTCTTTGTATGTGCGTGCGTGTGTGTAATGATTTCACATGACGTTGTGCATTATGTGTGAGTTAAATCCTGCGGGGTAACGGTGGGAGTGGGATGTTGAATCGTTGCATGTCAGGTCATTTCGCAAACACACAAGCCTGTGTCTGTTTTAGGCTTTTACTCTACCGTAGCTCTCCTCTCGCAAGGGCATGAGACCCCCGCACCACCAGGGGTCTCTAGCTGCATCTGTGAGGAGTTACTTGGGTCTGCGTGAGTACTCACCACAGATCTGTGCTTCTTCTTATGTCTGGTTCTTCTCTTTCTCCAACTCTTCACATTTCTACCCTCTGCTCCCTCATTACCTAGCTCATTGGATAAGATCGAGTTGTTGTTTGTTTTTTTTTTCTTTCTTGTTGGCATGCTGTTAGCATGACATACAATTTTTATGATATGCAGTTTCCCCTCTACCTGGGGCTACCTGCTTTTATGGCTTTGCTTTTTATTAAAATAACCTGTTTATACTTACCTTATTGTTAGGATGTGGTTCAGTATCATTACTACCATCGTGAGCGTTAGCTTCTCATATTTCTAGGTTCTCTAGAAGAGTAACTATGTCGTAATTTTTTTTGCCTCTTTAGGTTTTACAGCCATCACAGCAACCAACCCAATCTGGCTCATAAAGACGCGTCTACAGCTGGATGCAAGGTGAATACCTCCTGGAGCTTTTTTTATCTGTTGCACTGATGCACATCACTGCGCAGAGAGTGATTAAAGGACGCGTGTCCACTTTGATTTCAGAATCGTCCCCCGTAGTTTAAGCCAGTTCTACTGAAAGAGCACTGCTTTTGTTTGGAGCTTGTGCAGCTCGCCTGCCAGGGTGTGGTCTTTAACAGCCATAAAGCTTCACACGTTTGGTTTCCTCTTCTTTACATGTACGGTAGTTGTGGGAAGCGCATGGAAATCTGACCATGAAACACTAAGAATAAAGGGCTGAAAGTGAGACGTAATCTGGAGCTGTTTGTGCAGAGATTGTTTGTTCTGTGAACTCAAACATATATCAGAAGTGGATGTTCTGCATATACAGAGGTGGGAAGTAACGAAGTACAAATACTTCATTACTGTACTTAAGTAGATTTTTTTTTTTAGGTATCTGTACTTTACTTGAGTATTTATTTTTCTGACTACTTTTTACTTTTACTCCCTACATTTTTACCCAAGTATCGGTACTTTCTACTTCTTACATTTTCAAAACAAACTCGTTACTTTTGGTTTAACGCGTCTGTAAAAAGTTTCTATTTCCGGTCAGAGCGCCGTCAAACATCAAACGATCTGAGCCGCAGTGATTGTTTCTGATGTGCGGCAGCATCTGTGTGCGTCCACACCGAGCGACAGGGCGGGGTAGAAAGTACAGACACACACACACAGTAGAGGGAGGGGCTCCTGCAGAGCTCGCTCGGAGGCAGCAAAGAGCTGGCCGACGTTGCGCTTTACACTGCACGAGGGAACGGTGAGACAGATGAGTGAGAGAAAACGTAAAGCACAAAAAGTGTGTGCAGTTTGTCACACAGTGTGTCTGCTAACTAAAAGAACAGCTACTCCAGGGAGAGCAAAGAATGCGCGATAACTTCACTCAGATGGAGAAAG
>VUQK01037540.1:0-12334 GCA_015106715.1 Bujurquina vittata | reverse complement strand
GCGAAAAGACACGTTTTTCTAGCGTCCAAAACAGCAGTGCTTTTTCCTGTAAAAACCATTAAAAGCTTAAGTGGGAAACAGCTGGAGGTCCTTCATCAACCACCTGATCAGTAAGTGAAGAAAAGAGAACTTTGTAGCTGCTCCATCCACCGCTGTTTGTTTCACAGAGAAAAACTGCAGTACGGGAGTTAAAAAATGTGCAGGTGAGCTGTTAATGTGAAAAAAGTATTTCTTATCCAGTTACTTGGGTAATTGATGGAATTACTAAAATAATCGATAGTTGCAGCGCTAATGAAATTTGCAACATCACATAAGCCAATGAATCACCTTCTCACATAGGAGCAACATGATTCAGGTGACAGAGTTTAATATAGGGCTTTGCACAAATAAAAAGTCACAAAGCGCTGTACAATAATTAAAACACAATATAAAAAAACAGATAAAACATAATGATAAAACTATTACCATATTAAAAGGAAAAGAATAAAAGTCATCAGAAAGCCTGGTTAAACAGAAAACCTTTCAACAGTTTTTTTTAAAAGGCGCCGCAGAGTCAGTTAAACGGAGCTGAAGTGGTAAACAGTTCCAGAGCTTTGGTGCCACTGCCTGAAAAGCTCTGTCCTCCCCTAGTCCTTAGTCTTGTACATGGGACAACTAAAACATTTTGATTTTGTTGTGTGAGAGACTGTGGGCTTATGTAAAATGTATCCAGGCATTTAAAAACAATTGTTTTGCTGTTTTGTTTTGGGTTTTTTTTTTGTTTTGTTTTTTAAAGATCGGATTTGTATCGGTATCAGCAGATACCCAATACCGGACGCAAAAAAGTGGTATCATGCCATCCCTAATTGTAATTATAAAAATTTTTAGGCTTATGTTTTAGGAAACTGCAAATATTGACCTACAGGCAGCAGCCATATAATATATATTACTATATATATTATTTATTATCAGATCTGCGTCCCTACTAACAATACAGTGCTCATATCACAGTAAAAAAAAAAAGTTCTCTTCCTGAAACTTTACATCGCCACATTACTTCCTCTTGCCAGTGCAGTTTATTGGTACCTGTCTACCTAATCCAGTACTTGTTGTTAGAAATATTTTGTACATCCCCATCTAAAGTCTGGACAATGTAACTGCTCATGAGTGTATTTTGGAGCTGCACCCAACCAAAGATTCCCCTTGTGAAGTATAATAGTACCTAATTTAACAGATTGATTTAATTATTTAAGTATATATTTTGAGGCATCAGTAATTGAATTTAAGGGCAGATAAAGAATGTTATAACTAATATTGTTAATACTAGGCTGCATTACATGGCGCTCCAATAAGTTCCTGATCACATGGACGAGCTTCAACTCCTTCAGCTTGGATTGCATCTGTTGACGGTATTCCTTGATCTACTCTAGCCCCTCCCATTTCAAGCGTATCTCCAGAGCAGAAAACAAACTATTGTCAACAGCTGCAGTGCAAGCTTTTGGAGTTCGAGTCTCCTCACAGGGAGTGGAACTCGGCAGCTGAATGACAACAGCGACCTGACCATCCTTCCTTTGGGGAAACATGACAGGGCAAGGACCAGAACAGCTGGTTAGCAGTTAATATAAGGTTGCTTGCATGGTTCAAGTGAAAAACCATGTTTGAGATTGCTGAATTGCAGACAAATTTTTATCTGCAGAGCTTGTATAGTCATCCTTTACCTTCCTGCCTGACATATGCACTTGCTTTCTATTAATCACTGGGAGCAGCTGTGCATATGATGATGTTTGTAACCGAGCCACTATGCTTCTCGTGGTTGACCAAGTGTCTTCTCATTGACTAAGGTTTAGCTGACGGTTTAGGAGCCAGCCTAAGTGCTTTTTGAGTCTCTCGATTCAAACAGTAGTTGTAGAGCTGCACAGGCAGGTTTCATTCACATTGATTTGCACCCATGGTTTTGACAGCTTTTTGAGTCAGTTTGTATAAACCAGCTGTGAGTGCTGGGGAACGTGGGGGAAGGGGAGACTGTCATATTGGGCCCTCAAGGACCGATTACGTCAACTTGGGCCCATGGCCCATAGGAATGCTGAGCTGTCAATGGTGAATGTTACTTCACAGCGGTGAAGTTTTGCATACCCAGAGTGATGCTAGCCTGGCTGTCTAGCCTGCTCCTACAAGCGTATGATTAAAAACTAAAGTTTGCTTTGTGGTCTTTAAAAAGCCAACAACAGGAGGAAAAAATATTAGGTCATAAATGCTGTGCTAGTTTTAATGTTGGACATTAGGACAAAATTTAAAATGGTAACCAGATGGCATCTGTATAATGAGCCAGATTAATATTTCAGATGTGCACCTTTTTATTGTCAGATGGTCTTTTTCTAAAGGACTGAGTAGCCCTGTGTTCATCTTTTGGCTTGAGCCTACCTTATGCTGTGTGTCACAGTCTATTTTGTAGAGGAGCTTCACCAGTGAGAGAGGGGTGGGTGAACACTGAGGGGAGGGAGAGAGGGAGGGCCCAGATAAATGGGGAGGAGGGAATGGGGGCAATGAGTTCAGTCAGCCTGCTGTGTGTGTGCGTATATGTGTGTCACATACAGTCAGCAGTGAGCTTAGTGCTCTGTCGTTTTCGTACGGGAGAAGGGCTTCGTGCTGATATGCAGTTGCCATTGTTGTCATAGCTACACAGTGAGTGGCTTCAATTGGAAACTCCTCTTTCTTTGTTTTAATATGCTCTTGTTTAGTTTATTTCAATATTGTTGAGAGATTGATGCTGAAAGGCTGCTGTCATGTTAGCAAGTTTTCTATTGCTCTGAAATACACAACACTGGTTGAAGCCAGGCCTGCAGATACACTTTGCAGATACCGCTGATGAATGTCAGATTTGTGACTTGAAACAAGATAACAAGTGATGATGGAAAAATTGGGGGACTTGAGTTTTCAAACTGTCTCAGCATACAGTCGGCCTTAAATAATCACTATTGATTCCTGTAAAGCTGTGCTCATGGCGGGTTAATGTGCTCTGTTTTTCTGGTGGCTGTGATAAATTTTAAAAAAAATGCCAGTACAGTAGAGTGTCTATTTCTAAGCTGTATAGTCTTTTGCCTTTATGTCTGAGCTAAACTCAGAAATTAGTTTAGTAGTATGCTGGCAAGTAGGGAGCTAAATATTAAATCTTTCATCTAACCTTTTGGCATTGTCATGTCAAGTTTATGTAAACTGAAACTGTCATGCATTTCTTGGGACTTAGTCACACTAGAGTAAAAATAAGATGGCAGCCTTCTTGCAGTGAAATTTATTTATTTATTTATTGATTGATTGATTGATTGCTGTCTGGGACTGATTTGATTGCAAGTAGTTGCAACAACCAGCTGATTGCCCAGAGGCTGAGCGTGCAACACCCTCAACCTCTTGGTGACCACTTTTGGTTGCAAGGCAGTTGCACAGGTGGGCAAAGGTTTGCATTTAATTGCCATTTAATTTACAAATGCAGACAGATTGCCAACACATTGTAATCAGTCAGATTCAGTCTGCACTGAGGAGTATCACTCTTTTGCGCCATTGAATAATGAAATACACAAACCTGAATTACTAAGGTGTGTAGCAGGCAATTTACTGTAATTGATCTAAAATTGAATAATGGGGGAGGCGGATATGTCTTATTTTGTGATTTTATTTGGAAAGAGAGGGGGAGATATTATCAGAATGAGTGTGTAACTGGCCTAACTGGATGGCTCAAAGCTGTGAACATTGTGCCAAAACTTTTGGCTCTCTTCTGTCGCTCTTTCCTCAGTCCTCACTCTGAGTGTTTGAGCCAAGCCCCAAATGTTTCTTCTCCAGAATAATACTGGTATTTCTTTGAAACAGTGCAGAACTGAACTTAACACAGTTAGGAGGGATTAGAATTCCAATGCAAGACACATACAAGGACATGCCTTGTTTATTTGATTTTATTTATTTTTTACAGTGAGCACCTCGGGTTCCAGTGTTCCAGGCTTTTAGCCATATTTCTACACAGAAATTGGTACACAATGAAAACATCTCTCCCTGTCTTTTCTCAGCAGTCTGCACAGAACAACATTTATGTTGCTTTTTTTCTTTTACTTCCATTAATAGGTCCTATTAGATATGTCTTTCAAAATGCAGCTATTAATTGGATTGTGGTGGTATGTTGCAGAAGTTTAGGGTTAGTTAAATTAAGATGGTCAATATTCCCAATGTCATGCTTTCTTCTTCAGACACTTGAATTAAGAAGCAACAATAGAAAATATTTAATATGCCAGAATTAAATTGTATTTATTGCTGTTTTTAATGACTATTGTAGGTTTTGATGATCTGTACAGCACTTTGGGCAACGGTAGTTATTTTTAATGTGCTATATAAATAAACTTTGCCTTGCCTTGCCTAATTATGAAATAATGTCAAAATACAATGTCACAAAATGCAGTGAATGACCATTAGGTGAACTTTTCATTCAGGAGTGTGGCTGCTCTTCTCTATTGACCCATCACAGCAGCTGCACCATCAGTTCAACTGTGCGTGACATTTCATCAGAGATACTCTCATAGCAAGGGTTTCTATCTGTAGGATGTGAGACATCAGCCCTGGTGTGTAGCTCCAGTTCAGTTTCATACGCTGCAGGAAAAACCCAGATTGATGCGCACATTTACACACCCGGCAACACAGAGACTGTTCAGGATCAGATAGTAAATAATGTTTGATCTTTTAAATGTCATTTATGTCAGCCATTACAGATTTCATATTTACAGCTTTACTAAAACAACAAGTAGTGATAACTGCCTTCACGCAGTTGAAACTGTTGTGACCCTTCCTGGTACCACCCTATGTCTCCCATCCTTCCCAAGCAAATAAGATCTTTGGCAAAAGAAAAATAATGTGAAAGCAACATAGAAGCACCTATTCCTTTGCCTTGAGCTGGCAGACACCAATAAACAGTAGCATCTGCAGCACTGAGGAGAATAATGGGAATTGTGATGCCTGCTCAGTTGTAGGGCAGACGTTGTCCACTGATCCTAAAGGATACACTGCCATGTATAGTATAGTACTATTTATTTATTTTGTTACTAAGCTTTAAGGAAAATTAAATATTTTGTTAAAGTAGCTTTACGCCTCATCCAGGCTACCTCGGCCTGGATAACCTCTAGTAACACTAGCACAAAGAAATTACTCGTACATTTTCGCAGTAGAAAGAGATGTATTTGTACTTCACTGTATCTCAAACTAATTCCTTTGATGGTTTTACAATTAGAATTTTACTCTTTTTCTCATGATTTTTAGTAGCATTTGCACTTGTTTTATTATCTGGTAACATGGGCCTGTATGCAGTCACTTATTAGCATATTAGTTTTTATTATTAAGCTAATATTGAATCTTATGTTTGTGAAGCTACCACTCATTCTAGCTATTAAAAGTCAGCTTATCCAGTGGAAGGGGAGTAAAGTGAGAGCAATACATTACTACATCCATGTGATATATTGATAGTTTTCATTAATGTTGGGTTACCTGTTTTTATTTATTTTTTATTAGTATTAAACTTGCTGCTTTCTTTGTCTTTTTCCAGGGCAATCAAGGCATTCCAGGAGGTGCTTTACATCGATCCCAGCTTCTCAAGAGCTAAAGAGATTCATCTGAGACTGGGATTCATGTTTAAAGTCAACACAGACTACGAGTCAAGCTTAAAGGTAAATCTGAATAAATTAAGTTAAAAGATAAAGTTTGAAACCGTGTCATTAATTTAATTCAAGGATTTTACTTGCTTTACTTACTTGCATATCTTCCACCTTGTCTAGTGCTGTATTTTTCTTTGTGTAGTGGTAATGTTTTTTCTGTGAGGTGATAGGCTGATTTTAAAGGATATTCCGCTGAGATGGTAAATTATGTTTGATTTATCTGAATGACTTTGGTCTCACAGAGAATGATTGGCCTTATTTATGTCCAAGTCCAGTGGTTTCTTGCATAACCTTTACTTGAGTGGCCCACCCAGGCTTATTAACAATTTTTTTTCTTTTCCTCAGTAATTTCTCTCTGGCAACTGCTCCAATATGGACACATTTTAATAGTAGTTACCCATTTCTGTTGTACTGTCTTAAATATCTTTAATATCAAAAAGACGTGAAATATTTGCAGAGGAGCACCTTAAGTTTTGTTTTTTGTTTTTGTTTTTTGTTTTGTGGTGCAGAAAAAAGAGAAAAGCTTTTATGGGGAAAAATCTTGGCTGTTGCCTAATGTGATTTTAAAAATGTAGTCAGAGATAAAGCCATAGGGAAGCATGCAAACGATCTTTGCAACATTGTCAGAACCTAATATTGGAGGGTTACTGGTAACATTTGCTAATGTGGGCGGTTATGAAATTATTATCTAGTCTTACCAGGCTTACTCATAAGCTGCGGATGGTGGACAAAGTGTAGCTAGAATAAAAATCTGTTTTTTGACAGGAGTCATTAGCAGAGTTATCTTCAATAAGAATGCTGGAACAATGGACATATTTTGTGCCACTATGGTCCATGAACCCTGATGTGCACACAGATAGGAGCCTTTTAACTGTTTAAATAAACGCAAATTCCCTAGCCTTCTAGATCAACAAAGGCTGGTGGATCATCTGTCCTGTTTGTCTGTAATCTTCTAACACCTGTGAGTCGTAGATGTCCAGACAGTAACAAAAGCCATTCTGACTTTTAGCTCATCTGACAGGCTGTAATCCCTTTGGGGATTGACTGCTATCTGATCCTGAGCTTTGTCCTGCTTCAGATATTCTGTCACAGGAGTTTTTAATATGTGGTAGTATGCGCAGGCATGCAATTGAGCCTTGCAGAGCCCTGTTCAAACAGTTTAGATAATCAGACTGGATATTATAAGTTATTTAAATGTAATATTTATTACAATGCCATCACAGTGGCTTGCACATAAAGTGATTGCTTATGAAACTTTGTAAATAGTTATTAAACCTGTAAGTATTATTTGGGAGGCTGTTGCAAAGTTGATAACTTGTTGTTTGATACCTGATGGAAAGAACACGTAAGCTGTCAGATGGGCTATCGGTGCAGAAATGTACAGGACTCTAAATGTGTAGACAGCAGTTTGTGTCGCTCACTGTTAAGTTTTGCTTTCATCTTCATCTTATTGTTTGGGTTTTACCAAACTAAATGGCTATGTTTAAGAAAAGGTTGGTTAAAATTCAACAAGTTAGGAGGGAATGAAGAATTTCAGCTTTGCTGCAATAGGTTTATCAGATGGGCATTTCTGTGCAGCAGGACTTGATGTCCTGAATGCTGACAGTCAGAAAACAGCATAGGAATACTGAGAAACCCTGCAGTAACATTGCTGAGCAAAGCAATGAAGCCTTTTTTTTCCCCTTCCCCAATGAGACTTTTATACTCCCGAAATATAAAGTTCATACACCACTGAATCTTTTGGGGAAAGCGTGCTCTACAGCACCACACAAACTCTTGTACACAACATTGTCATCTCAGCAGCAGCACGGGGGCTCCTCCGCTGAGCATGCAGGCAGGTGGAGAATGGTCTGATATGATAGTTGGTCAAAAAGTAAGTTGTGAGTTAGTGTTTCTATTTTACCAACACTATGCCTGACCTTAAGTAGCCTACTTAAGTAATCTAGTTTAAATATAATATATTTAATTTAAATATAGGTAGAAATCCTACTGAAATGCATCTGAGCTGTCAGGTCCAGGGATTTATTAATGAAAACAAATCTGTCTCTGATGTGAAGCTGCAGACAGCATACACATTTCAACAGATTTCTTCCCCAAACAAGACACAAGCTGTATGACATCAGAGAATTGTCAACTCATTGCACGCCCACATCAGACAAACAGATAAAACGACAGAAGAGGAAGTGATGTCAATATTTGTTCACTCATTGGGGAGAATTGTGTTTTCACAATACTGACAGTCTTATATATGTGAAACTGTGAGGGAAACGATGAACTGTGCAGGAAACAGAGCAAAATGAAAGATTTTCAAGCAAATATTCTGTGTTGGTTAATGGTAAAATAACTGCTTCCTAAATTTGAATTAACTGTATTTTATACACACCATGCTTTTAGTAATAGAGCATTTGTTGAGCTAAGCAGGCTGCACGCGTTGCACGTCTTCACTCTGTCTTGGAGGCCACCCCTCCCTGCTAGATCTGGCATGCTGCCAACACACACGCACGTGCACACAGACAGAATCGCACACACAGGACTGCTCCACTTATCTAAAGGGAGGAGCAGTTTCTCACTCAGAGGAGCTGAGATTGTATAAAGGTAAGAAGGAAAAATGAGAAAGGAAATGGAAACTGTTTTCTGTAGTTGATGAGCGTGAGGAGGAAGGGAATGTGGAAATGGACTTTTATGAAGGATGTGTGTTGCAAGGGGCAGGTGCATCAAGTGATTAAGATGCCTAGAGTTTCTGAGAACACAATGTAAATTGGAGCCAGCCTCTGCATGTAACTGCACCAAACTTAGATTATATTCCACGTCAAACATAGATGGATTTTGTTCCGTTAGTATCTGCTAATTTAGTTGGAGGAAACTATTTGGCATGAGTGTGCTGCATATCAAGGTGGTGAGTTAACTGCATCTGGAGAGCTTTGAACTGGAAAAATAGAGGTGAGATTAGGGGGGCGGGGGGTAGGTAGAGGTGGTGTTTCCCTGCCTATTCCAGCTTTGAGGTATTGTGTGTCATCTCTCTGCACTCTCCACTGCAGCCGTCTGCTGAATAGTAATCAGTGACACCAGGATAGAAGACGGGGAAGGAGGGGGAGTGAGAGAGGGAGAGAGAGAAAAAGAAAGATTGCAAAGAGACAGAGTGAGGAAAGCGAGACATGGGGAGGGAGGTGGAATGGCAAGCTGACAATCCTGCTGCATTATCTGCCTGGTGGTAGAGCAAGTGTGAAAGGAAAGGAGGGAAAGCATAGAAGAGGCTGAGGGGGAGATCTACAGGAGGATGCTGTGGGGTTCCAGCAGGAGTGATGTGAAAGCGATTTGGGTAAAGCATTTATGTGTGCCTGTGTCTTTGACTCTGACGTGGATGTAATGAGCGTGTCTGATGCTTGGTGGCTTGTAGAACTATTTAAAGGGGAGTTTATCCTAAGCAGGGTCCTCTGTGCAAGCATGTGTTTGTACACGCATGTGTAAGTGTGTGTGTGAAGCTCTGTTGGCCCATGTAAAGAAAGATCCAACTGGATGGCTTTTGATTTTTATCTGGTTGACATTGACCGTCTGTGTGTCTGCTGTCGCTGCAAGACAGCAGGTGCCTCCTTTATGTGTGCGTATGTGCTTATAGCTATCTTTTGCCCCAGCATGGATGGCTGATACTAGTAATTACCTTTAAGGTTACAGCAAGAAATCCACTACAGTTGATCAGCAGAGTACAGCAGCAGTACAGTCTGTTCTATAGGTGTGTGTAATTCATTGTAAGTGGTTCTTGGTTTGGCAATTTTCTCATGCGCAAGATCTATGACGTTTTACTGACCCAGATTCTAGTGGTGCCTCTTTAAATGCAGAAAGCAACACTTGTGACTGAACAGGGTCACAGTGCAGCAGCCCAGTGACTGCAGTGGAAACCATCACCTTGAAGCCACATATAGACAGGCCACCATTCAGTTTTTTTTTTCAGTTTTATCCACTGAGGTTCTGCTCTGTAAGTTTCTTATACCCTGAACTTTAAAATGACAGCAACATGTCAGCAGCATCTAGGGGTTTTATGGGAGCACTGAAGGGAGCCAGAGTAGGCCAGTAGAGAAAGCTCAGAGCCCTATCTGTGTAGCTATGTGACTTGGGCCAATCAGTTTAGTGACCCCCAGATAGAAAGCATTTTCTGGTGCTGTGCCACGCCTTGGTCTCTGCAGACATCTGCCTTATTCAGACACAGTTCAGATGATGGAATTGGATGCCATTAATAGCCTGTCACTGGATATCAGCATCTCATTTTGAGGACAAGTTGGATAGGAGAAAGGAGGGGTGAGATTTGTGGCTTAGTGTATCCGGGTATCACCGTCCCCTTTCGATTCAGTCAAAGAGTTTGTTCATAGTTTGTTATGAATGTTGGGGATTTTTGGAAATGCAGATTGCATTATTGTAGCCTCAAGGCGACTGATGTGATTTGGAGCTCTATTGAATGCAGGTGAATAAAAAAATTTCTCCCTGATTTCCCTAAAAGGATCAATCCAGTGCTCTGTGCTCACATAAAAGATTTAGCTTTAGTTTTTTAAATTTTTTTTTATCATGTATAGCTGTCTTCATACTAATGACACAAATGTACAGCCCTTTTATGTATTTGGATTCACACTACAGTGTCATTTTTTTCTTCCTTCTCTGCAGCATTTTCAGCTGGCTTTGATCGACTCCAAACTCTGCACTTTGTCCAAAGCTGAAAGTAAGTAGCGTTGCTGCAATTATCCCAGCCAAGCAGTTATACACTGTAAAGTAAATGCAACATTAGATATGATGCAGTGCCTTGCTAGTGGGATGTTGCACATATTGAAAGGGCATAGGAATATTTCTACAGAGCAGTTTTCCTCTCCGCTGCTGTTTCCCTGCTGACTCTGCCCAAGACCGGGGTTGCCTAGGAGACAGCACAAGGAGAGCGAGCGAGCTAGAAGTGCTTTCAAGCACACTGCAGATACACACTGTGATTTCAGATTACATGTACACTCTGGGGGAAAGCGTCCTGCTCCCCCTCCCATCTGTGCTATATAGTGTTAGCAATCTGTACCCACTGAGCTCCGTGGATCCATTATCCGTCTTAATTTCTCCGCTTTTTTACCCTCAAGCAAGCTGAATTTTTTCTTTTCTGTGCTTTCCCTCTCTCCACAGTTCAGTTCCACATCGCTCATTTGTATGAGATCCAGGTAAGCAATCAGTTAAGGCAAGCAAAACTTTCTTTATGTTTCAGATTTCAGTCCTGGAGAGCCACCCTGGAAGTTGCAGTAAAACTATAAATATTGTAAAATGATACACATAAGCTAACACGGTTAAAACAAGCAAGTTACTTTAAAATACCGTACTAAAATAGCATAATTGAGAACATTGAGTACCTCTCCAGTATTTCTGCACTAGCTGCAAACAGCTGGCACAATTTAATGTTGCACTTAATTAATATTACGCTCTGTACCTGCTATAACACTGTATGCCAGTGGGGGGGTGGGGGCCCTGGTGCCTGTCTAAGTCATATAAAGTATAAAATAATTCAATTACAAAATCCACTGTGACAAGAGCAGCGTTAATAATAATAATTAAAAAAAAAAAACATAAAATGAATGGTACGAAGTAATTCTTCCACTCTCCTGCTGGCAGCACTGAGGGCCCGGCCAACTGGGGTGCATTAGCTACGTTGTAATTGTCGCTGGACAAAATGGTCTTGGTCCTGGTGCTTTACTGGAAGCTCCACATGGTGGCTGCTCAGTACACCCCTGCAGTGTGAGCAGAGAAGTCAGAGGTTTTAGCTTCAGGACGGCAGATTAAAACTTGTTACCGTGTGAGTTAACACACTGCTCAAGATTCACACAGCATCTGTCCACATTTAAGAGCTAACCTTTTGAGCATGCTGTAGCTGATAGACTGGGGGAACTGTTCTGAGCGTGTCCTCTTAAGTAGATTTATGGCTTTTGTTAGGATCAGAGTGTGTGATATGATTCAGGGCATATATAGCTACTAAAACACCCCTACTTTGTACTAGACCACTGGTGTAAACTAGGTATTGAGCTCAGTATAAACACATTTTAAAAATGTCTGTTTCCATGTAGCTTCTCCTTCATCTTAGTGAGACCACGCTTCAATGCACTCCTGAGTAGGGCTGCAACTAACGACTATTTTGATAGTCGATTAGTCATCGACTATTGAAACGATTAGTCGACTAATCGGATTATAAATCATATAATTATGAAATGACACTTATTTAACTATCAGCTTTTACATTTATGGTTATTTTAAATGCATACCTGTCATGTCTCCCGTTTTGCCCCACGAAACTTGACAGGTATTTTACCCCTCTGTCCAGCCGTCCTCCCGTTTTATTATTTTCACGTAAATTTCCCGTATTTTAATATAATAATTTTTAAAAATTATTCCTGCCGCTCCAAACTGAACTCTGTCAGTAGCCTCGCGAGAACTGCCACCTGCAGTAGCCTGGATGGCAGTTCTCGCGAGGTTAGTGCAGACAGCGGGGTTGGGCACAGTGTTGCCAATTTAGCGTATTTTCAAACCCCCATAATGACCATTTTTTACCCCAAAAATTGACAGCGAAGTCCTCCGCTGTCTAACCGCTCCCATCCCCAGGGAACCGGGGATATCAACCTTTATCTGTAAAGCAAAGTTAGCACGGTTTCATCAATAGCCAC
>VUQK01037531.1:5701-26097 GCA_015106715.1 Bujurquina vittata | reverse complement strand
CAGCTCAGAACAACCCCCCCCTATGGTGTTTGTTAAGGCCCCCCCCCCCCCCCCCTCCATCCCAACATCTCCCTTTGCTCCAGTGTGTGGCATGCAAACTTCTAACATTCATACAGTACAGAAGAAGATCATTACTTTAAATCATTTTGCTTGTTGTGAGAGTCGCTCAGGACAGGAGAGCTGAGGATGGTAAAGCTCAGGCTGTCCTCATTGATCTGTGCAACCCTCTAATCTCATTAACTGGCTCTTGATTTATTGAGATGGGGCTCAGAGTGCACCAAGGTTATGGAAGCAAACACCCAGACTGCTCCCCGCGCTGAGGGTCTCATGGAATTGAGGTCAATTGACTATTCGCTGCACCCACACTCCCACAATCCCTTACACCAGCTATTGCCTTCTCATTAACGGCAATTTGGGGGTGGGGCGGGGTGAATGGTGTTAGAGGCGACAGGCTTAGTGGGAAGAAAGAAAGCATTAGGGGATAAATTATCAGCCCTAATGAGGTGAGGCAGGGCTGGATCCAGTCATTAGAATCTTCCAAACTACATAACCGTGCTATTAATGCAGCAACAACAATACAGTCAACAAACAAAGGTATCGATTACACTGCAGCACACAGGGAAATTGTCCAATAAATAAAGATACAACCCAAACACCCACCCACTGTAATTATACACCTATTGAGCCATGGTGTCATGACAGCAGCAATTTGCTATTTCTTGCATATGGTTTGAGTAATGGGGAACGCGGTAATAAAGCTGTTACAGCTGACAGTAGCCATGTTTTAATAGCTAGTGACCACTGAACAGCTTAATGGACAACCAGCCGGCTGGGGCCTTTCTGCTTAGAAAATGCATTTTCCGCATGTGCCTTTGTCCAACGACGCATGTTAGCTTGGTAATTCAGAATCGGACATGGGTGTGAATGTGAGCATGAATGGTTTTCCGTTTCTCTATGTAAGCACTGTGCTAGACTAGTGAACAGTACAGGGTGTACCCCACCTATCGCCCTATGAGAGCTGGGAAAGGCTCCAAAACAGAATTCAATGGATGGATGGATGGATGTGGATGGACAGACGGACTGATGCTTATATAGCTGGTTCAATATTTACACACACTGAAGCCTCGTTTGTTCTGCCAAAATATACTCATAGTATAGGAGATGAAAAACAAACTATATGCAGCCATTCCTCGCATTGTGACTATTAACCTATTATTGTGTGATATTTATACTTAGGAGATTCTTTATTTACGATCACAGGGGTTCTGTACTGTTTTGCACTTCCACAGTCAGAGCAATAAGAAAGCACAGAAGAAAACTTAGAGCACCCTTGAAGAGCAAACTAAGCTTCACGGTAAAATCAGCTCTGAAACGCTTTAATAAGAAGTGAGTCACAGGTCTGTGAGGCGCTCCTGTGTTTATGTCAAATTTACATTTATTTACATGGATTACCTCGAAGCACAACATTGCTAGACTGAACTAGCTTCGAGCTCAAATGTTTTTCTTATTCAATGTACTAAAATGCATCAAAAAATTGTCGGCCCTTTGCCAGTGTTTTTGAGCGATACACTAACCATGTTTTAATCTGATCAAACTATGGTTGTTATGTGTGGAAAAACTGTGCTGTTAGAATCCAATTTGCTATAATTACCTGTTTTTTTTTTTTCTTCCACGTAGACTAGCACATGAATGCAAATTAGTAGTGAAGAAGTATTACAGTGCAGTTTTTTGTTGTTTTTTTTTTGTCCCACCTTACTTCCAAACTCAAATGAATTATTGTTCCTACAAAATGTATGTAATCTATTTTATTTTATGAGGCATTGATGCTGAAAACGCCACTCGCCTGCTTCTGCTGCACAGTTACTTTGCGATGAGATTTTTTGTGTGTTTTTGGTTTTAATTTATTTAAATTATTAGAGTGTTTTAATTCCTTCTATACAATAAACAGTTGCAGCTGTAACAACAGAAATTTTCCCTCTGGGATCAATAAAGTATTTCTGATCTGATTCTGATTTTCAGTGTGTCATCTTGTGCTGACACTGAAAACACAAGAGATTTCTGGCCACACAAGCATAATCTTTCCTCACCACGCGGACCACTTGCCAGATTCGGCTCCCTGCAGTTTTGTGCACTTCCCAAAAATCAAATGTAAAAGAATTGCTGTTTGGACCAAATGGAGGAGATCACAAGTGCAAAGGGAAGTAATGGAACCGCTGAGAAATCTAAAAATAACAGGAGTGCTGAAAACCATCCAAGTGTTGACAAATGAATCACACCTTGTATATATTAATTGGCCAAATCAATATGATGAGGTCCAGGGGGAACTAATATAGTCATTCACTGATACATTTCCAAGTTGTTAAGGCAAAGAAAACTTTTTCATCTACCAAGAAACAAAAGTAAATGTGTTAGGTTCACCAATGAAGGTCTTTTCATACTGACTGTAATAATAGGTCATCCGCTATCCCTGAAAGATCTCAATAATCTATCTGCAAAAGAACAAAGGGCAACATGAAACTCCTTGTTTATAGTTTATTCTTCTTTACGTTTCCTTTTTGGGTCAAACAGACAACTTATTCAGTTTTTTCTTACTTTTAAGATTATGAGTGATCTCAGCGATCTTATGCTACAGTCACAGGGAAAACATTGCCGTGCCCAAAATGATTGCAACCATGAGCAATGAATGTCTCATTGCCTTTGAAATGGTTGCTTTGAAGACAGGGACTAAGTCTATGGCCTCACAGTCAGCTGCCGTCCTGAAGGTGTGTGAAGTTGAAATTAGAAAGAAATTAGTTGGTACTATCATCCCTTGTCTTTACACCTGCCCGTTTTCCCACATCCTACACACTGACTACTAAAAATTTTTGATTAGCTATCATCTTATATACAATATATTGTCAAAAGCATTCACTCACACATCCAAATTATTGAATTCAGGTCTTCCATTCACTTCCATGGCCACAAGTGTATAAACCAAGCTCCTAGGCATGCAGACTGCTTCTACAAACATCTGTGAATGAATGGGTCGCTCTCAGGAGCTCAGTGAATTCCAGTGTGGTACCGTGATAGGATGCCACCTGTGCAAAAGTCCAGTCGTGAAATTTCCTCCCTACTAAATATTCCACAGTAAACTGTTAGTGATATTACAACAATGTGGAAGCAATTGGGAATGACAGCAAATCAGCGTATGTAGTGGCAGGCTACATAAAATGACAGAGTGGGGTCAGTTAATGCTGAGGCGCATAGTACAACTTTCTGCAGATTCATTTGCTACAGGCCTCCAAACTTCATTTGGCCTTCAGATTTGCTCAAGAACAGTGTGTAGAGAGTTTAATGGAATGGGTTTCCATGGCCAAGCAGCATCCAAGCCTTACATCACCAAGCACAATGCAAAGTGTCAGATACAGTGGTGTAAAGTACGCCACCACTGGACTCTAGAGCAGTAGAGACGTGTTCTCTGAAGTGACGAATCACGCTTCTCTGTCTGGCAATCTGATGGACAAGTTTGGCGGTTTGGGTTTGGCAGTTGCCAAACTGTCTGCATTGTGCCAAGTATAAAGTTTGGTGGAGGGGAGAATTATGGTGTGAGGTTGTTCTTCAGGAGCTGGACTCAGCCCCAGAGTTCCAGTTAAAGGAATTCTTAATGCTTCAGCATACCAAGAGATTTGGGGCAATTTCATGCTCCCAGTATTGTGGGAACAGTTTGGGGATGGCCCCTTCCTGTTCCAACATGACTGCACGCCAGTGGAAAAAGCAGGACCATAAAGACATGGATGAGCGAGTTTGGTGTGGAAGAACTTGACTGGCCTTCACAGGGTCCTGAACTCACCCTGACTGTGCACCTTCGGCATAAATTAGAGCAGAGACTGTGAGCCAGGCCCTCTCATCCAACATCAGTGTCTGAGCTCACAAATGCACTTCTGGAAAAATGTTCAAAGATTCCTATAAACACTCCTAAACCTTGTGGAAAGCCTCCCCAGAAGAGCTGCAACGGGTGAGCCGACATACTGGAATACTACTAAATTTCATGTGTGTGAAGATGAATACTTTTGGCAATATAGTGTACATGTACCTCTATATGATACCCAAAAATAAGTTACCTCATCTGTAAGCGGTAATTAGTCTTTGGCTCGTGTATATATAAAAACTGCTACAACCTCAGGATTGGTGTCGTCCTCATGTGTTTGCTAAAGGCTCTCACCTGGTATTCACTGGGCCAGAAAGTGCTCACTGCAAGCTCCACCTGGTGCCACTGGCGACCCTGGGAGCCTGAGATATTCCAAACTGCACTGCCTTTGGGGCCTGCGTTTACCCGGACATAGACTTGCAGATCTCCGGGACTGTGGCCGTCACGGCTGTATAGGAAGTAGCTGAACTGGATGCAGTGAGTGTCGTTCTCACTGAGCGGGAGCAGGAGGAGCTGAGCCCGCTGGCCACCGTAATGCTGCGAGGAATTCACCATCATGAAGGACCCTGGTATAAAAAAAATGGAAAATGAGCACAGATTAGACAATTAGACAAAAGATGGTTTCCTTTAAACTTTTGTTCTTAGTATCATATCTGCCAGTACTGGCAAAGTCTCACAGGCAGCTTTACTGAGAGCACTTGGAAAGAAAGAGAGAAGTTTGAAAGTTTAGAGTTTTAGAGTTTTAAACTAAATGACCCTGCCAAGCAGATTCTTCTTCTAAACAAGCAGCAGCTACACCTACATCCACTTCACAAAGAGCATCCATTTCAGGATTTTCACCTGCCAGATGGAGCTGAATAACCTGAAACACAAAAAAATAACAAGATCCACCTCTTTAGGCTTCACCTGTAACACCTTAGCCAAGGATAGATATGTCAAAGATAGATATGTTAGTTTTGAGCCGCTGAAGAATGTCTGCCTTTTTATTATTTTTAAAACCGCCGAAAAAGAGCCTGAGAGCCAAAGTTGACAGGTTCAAGGTTGTTACTCAGAATATCTGTGAGATCCTCTCTGACTGTTTGTCTGTATTTGGTCTGTCTCTGCTACCTGCTTTCACGGAGCCATCAGTTTTGCAGCTCTGCCTCAGATCCGGTGTGTTCAAAAGGGCACACTGGATGTCCGATTGGACTTTCATTTTGGGATGAAGTTCACAGTCACTGCTGGCTCTCTCATCCCGGCAGCACACCAGACAAGTGGAGAAATAAAGAGGGAGGTTTGCCTTTGACTGTGGCCTTCAAAACAATATGAAGTCAGTTTAAAGTGTAATAAATGGAATGGGAAATGTATTTTTTCTTTTTTTTTTTTGGAACCTTGGGATTCTGCCTCAAGTAGGTGCCTATTTAACATTCCAAAACCAGCAACATTTCAACATGACATCTGAATAATGTTTCTTCTACAGCCAGCATATTTTAACCACTCTGAACTCTTACGTCAAAATAGAAATAGTCAAATTTTTTACTTTGAAATTGGTCAGCTGATGACAATAAACTCAGATTCTTCTTCTATCCGAAGCAAAATAGCTTTGAGATTGAAATTTTCATTGACAGAAATCTAATTAAGAAATGCAGAGTGGTGTATAAACACACAGAGAGTGAAAAGAGGTGAGTGAAGAAGAAACACACTGCATCATGGGAAGTCATCAGCAACGTAGGCCGATTTCAGCATAACTAAGGGAGGGCGCAGGTTCACCTGATCCAGCCATAACTATAAGCTTTATCGAACAGGAGTTTTAAGTTTAATCTTAAAGATAGAGAGGGTGTCTGTCCCCTGAATCCAAACTGGGAACTGGTTCCACAGAAGAGGGACCTGAAAGCTGAAGGATCTGCCTCCCATTCTGCTTTTAAATACCAGGAGTCTGAGAGTGAAGTTCTCTTTTGGAGTGATATAGTACAATGAGGTCTTTATGATGGGACCTGATCATTCAAGAATGAATGACCAAATCTCCCTGTTGACCCTTTAATAGATGTTTATCCACAATCATTATCAATAAATGAGCCAGTTACATCATGGACAGAAAAAATGAATTCTAAACAGTTTGAAATGTTACTTTCAGATGTCTTGAGCTAATTATGAGGCTCTTTTTTGTTGGAAGGGTATTTTTTAAGATTAACTTGTTCAGATATTTGCTATTTGGCGATCTATCAGTATTTGCATCTATAACAGGCAATAAAAGAAGATGACGATAAATGAAGATGGAATGCCACAAACTCCAGGCTTGAGCCAAAGCATAAATACCAAATGTTAGAGAAAATTAGTTGTTTTATATGCCTCAAAGACAAAAAATTAAAAAAAAATGGCTCATATATGGTAATATCGGAATTAAAGAGAACAAACAAATATTGATATTGGTCTTAAAAATCTATATCGGCTGGGTTGCTATTATGTCACATCATCTGACCAACAAGATATTATTACCAAGAAAAGCAATACTAAATCTTTCCCTGACGGGGAAATAAATGAAAAACAGCCTTGCACGTCTTTATACCATTTACAGAGAAACGTACCTCTGTTTGAACACAGACCTGAACAAAAGAACGTCAGGACATTAGCTTAAAGGTGTAAGATGCTTTTAAAAGGGGTGTTTCATTAAAGAAACATTGAAAAGACAAGAAGATAAACACAAGAAGACAGACACACACTAAGCAGCAGTAGGAATCGCTCTTTATTACCTTGGACTGCTCAAAGGGGCTTCCCTGTCTAACTTCTAATCTTCCAGTCATCATCAACATCTGATGGACTCTTTGATGTCGCCCACAGGAGGGTGAACGCATCCTAATTGAACGAATAACCTTCACATATAGCACCCTGTGGTGGGCGATGCTACTTGACATGGCTGAGGAGGACAAGCACATGGGTAGTGTAGTTGTTTGGTACTATAGTTTAGGGGGAGTGCAATCGGAGGCCTGCCTCCTGCCATTAATCATACTGACATGGTTATTAGGCCATAATGGCAACCAAGGGAATGCTTAAACCGGAGAGATTGCTTTAATATTTGTACGCTGGCATGCAGGACAGATATCAGCACACACTCCTCTCTCAAATACACAAACACAGAGCGTACAGACGCAAAAGCAGACCTGGAGCCTAGTCACACAGAGCTTCCCAGGAGAAAGAGGGAGCTTCTTCTATGAACTTTTCCACCAGTTCTGATACGCTCTTGCCATCTTAAGTTCTCCATCTCATTGTTTCTTCTTCCCGTCCCCCCTTTTTGTTTGTTTGTTTTTTACTCCAATCTACTTCTTCTTTTCCCCAAATCCATTTGGTCTTCAACAAGAAGAAATGGCAAGTTGGTTCATTTATCGCCATAAGGTTCATCATCCGTTTTCTGCTTTTGAGCAAAAGCAAAAACTGAGCATCAGAGAAAAATACGAACAAAGCTATTTCATTAGCAGGTCATGTGTGGACTCATTTTCATCAAAAATGAGAAATTTTCCAGAACGCACTTGGGTGTTATTTCAGACTTTAGAATGTAGCGTGTTGATAAAGTAGAGACAATCTTTCTCCGCTTTAATGTGCTCTGAAAGAAGAAATCTTCCACTGAGTGCAGCTATTTATTTAGGCAAAGGCAAATGTGAAACGAACTCAATTATACTAAGTGTAGTTTGTGTTATCAAGTAATTTTCCATGTCTCACCCGTGATACAGTGCCATCATTTGGAATTCAAAATCAAATTACCAGGAGTCTGATTTAATGTGAAGCCTTGAGTGTGTGCAGCCTGCTCAGTCAGAGGCTTTTAATTCCCTAAAGCAGCTCCTTCAACAAATATAGAAATGAAACAGGTCAAAGGGTGAGTCAGACGCATGGATATGTGTGAGCTTTCACATACATGTCACAAAGCCCTCCCGACCGATGTACATTCCCTCCCTCTGCTCCGTCTTCCCTAACCCCAAGAGCGTGGATGAGACGTCAAACTGCCAGAAATATCCTGGGATAACAAGCAGCTGCTGTCCTTTGAGAACTCGCTGTTTTCGTGGACGACATTGATATTTTTCTTCTCTCCACCTGCTTGCAGGCTGGGCAGGCTCTGGCTAAGCCCCCGCCGCTGCCGCTTTGTTGTGCGAGTTCTCCAGGCGGGGCTCTTCGGCTAAATTGCTTTTTCTTCAGCTACAAGAGCTGAAGGCCCTCATTGTTGGAGGGCAAGTCTCCAACTGTCCTTATGATGGGATTTCACTGGGAAGTGTGGGAGCTGGCAATGCAGGAAAATTACACAGGAAGCAGCTACAAGCATCGCTCTGTTTCTCAATTTGAGCAAATGTCTGTTAACAACTCCTCTCATTTCGTACACCACAAAGAGACGTAGCATCTAAAGTGTCTCTGTTATTAAGCTATCATTTGATTGTGCTGAAGCCATCTGGTGGTTAAATGAGTGAAGGACACAATAAGTATAAACATACAATTAGGTCCAAAAATGGGTTGGTTTGTTTGTTTGTTTGTTTTTGTGTAGTTTTGCATCTGTACCCCACCACAGTGGATTCTAATTCAAACAATCACCATGCGATTGAAGTGCAGACTTTAAGTAGTTTAAGAAAAATATTGCATTAACTGGTTGATGGTAATTTTTATACCTAATTAGGCAGATAAAATATCTGGAGCTGATTTCAAGCATTGAATTTACATTTTATAACTGTTCCTTGGAGTCAAAGAAATGTTGATGCAAGTGAAGGAGACCACAATTAGCTTTTCCAATGAATATTATTTGTGCACGTCTGTAGCTCAGGAGGTAGTAAAGTCTTTTCCCACTTTCCTGAAATTCTCCCTTGATAAAGTATCGCGGGTAAGAGAGGCAAGCTCCTGAAGGGTAGCACACTAGCACAAATTTGTCAAAAACACGCCCTGTGCCTCTTTTCAATTTAGCTCGATGGACTAGGTCAACGTGATTGATGTAGTAATTAGAAATTTGATAAAATTCATGAAGATATTACAATCTCAGATAACCTTAGTCAACATCCTTGAGGACACAGACATCCACATAGAGAGACATATTGTATAAGCACACACAAGCTAGGATAAAAAAAAAAAAAGAAAAAAAGCCCAATACAGAGAAATTCTCCATAAATCCATAGAAGCTGATAAGGCTCCATCTATTTCTCCCATGACCCTGCCAAGGGCAAGGGAACATGCATTACGAGATTAGGGGACGGCCTCGGTTCCCTGAATTCATATCAGAATGTGGGGTGGAAACCTGAGTCATAGGTCTGGCCGCTTTTATCACACTTACACTAAGAAAAACACGAGAGGAGCCCAAAGTGGAAGGGACGGGCGAGAGAGTGCGGCGGGAAAAGAGGGAGCGATAGCAGGGGCTTTTATCTTTATGCTTGTCTCTGTCATTTTTGGTTAGCGTCCCTCTGCTGCCATCAATAACTCTTTGTACAACTCAGGCAGGCCTATTCTACACAATGACAACACCATCATTTCTTGAAAAAGGCCGAGCAAAACGTGTTGCATTTTAATCAAATTCTTATCTAACACTTTCTGCCTCCTAGTGCCTCCGCTTTGACTGGCAGTGAACGCTGGTTAATAGTCAGCTTTCTAGTGATGCTGACCGTGACCGTGTGATCTACGAGAGTGAGCGAGATGATTTTCCCTGATCCCCCCCTTTAGGGCATCTCCAGAAGGTCATCCCAGATTTCCAATTTGGACTCTGGTCTTTCAGATCTCCATTTGCTTTCTGTCTTTTATTCTTTTCTTTTCTTTTTCTCAGTGACCTCACATAATATTGCACACCCAAGAGGAGCGAAGTGCAGCCAGCGTAGATGATTAAGAGGTCGCAGATTGGTCTCGCTGTTTGCTGCTCTTTGAATCTCTGGCTGCAACGTGTGATCTGCTCGGCTGCAAGGAACAGAGGAGCCGGGGCTCGTTTACTCGGGGCAAAAGGCAATGCAGATTTTTCCATTTACAAAGTGACACAGTGCTTGCAGCGTCGACTGGGAAACCTGCAAGCCAACAGCAGCTGGTCATGAATGCAACACTGGCAGAGCCTAATCGCCCTGCAAACAATACAGCTGCGAGCGCAGCCGACAGCTCCACCTAATGAATTCTACAGGTGAGACTCGAGAGCCAGTCAGACAACCCGGAGACCGCTGACAAAAACAGAGTCATTACTGTGTTTCTACACTGACACTTCCAAGACGCACTGATTAGCACCCCATACTGTGTCAAATGTGCTGTTTAGATATGTTTTTTTCCCCTCTTCTATCTCTTGTAGAAAATAGCTGGCTCTTTTAGCTGCTAAATGCTCACCAGCTAATCGCTAACCGTGTCTGTCTGCCATTTTGCCGCTCAGCATGTAGCGAGTAGGATTCAAGAGATATTTTTTCTCTGAAAACAGCTGCCTGCTGTGGCTGAAAATGATGCTATGAGAGTGAAGCAGAACAGTAACATTGGGAGTCAGAAAGCTAAGAAGACAAACAAACACCAAGGAAGTAATGCAGATGTTCGCTATATAGACTGGTTTTTATATCGTGCTTTTCTACTCTGAGTAATTTGGGGTTCAGCATCTTGCCCAAGGATACTTTGGCATGCAGCCTGGAGCAGCCAGGAATCGAACCACCAACCTTCTCATTAGTAGGTGACATGCTCCTGAGCTTCAGCCACCCTTATAGGCCCTCCACTGTGTCATTTTACACATTACTATAAAAATAATGATTAAAGCATAATGGCAACAAGAAATTTAGGAAATATTTTTAAGCAAATTGAGTCAGATGTGTACACTTCCTCATTTAATATGTCAGAAATTATCTTAAAAACTTTTCTTTGAGTGCAACCAAAAGTAGTTCCTTGTGAATCCCTGAAGCAGGGATTTTTCCATGGAAAGCTAATTCAAATTATTTTTGGTTCCAAACAATAAACTTCCCTGATGTCTGTATTAAAGGTGGAATGTAGCAAGAGTAAATAAGACTTAACCAAGCTGTCCAAACTAGGATTTTAAACAAAAACAAAAACAAAACACTGTTAAAACAAAAACGTTTCTTCCATTTTTGCTGCGTTGTTCATGATTTTACACCCAGCTCAAACTCAACTCAAAATATAATGTAGAAAAACGGCAACATCACTCAGAAATAAGTCCAATGGGGCATCAAAGACAAATGCACACACTCTGAGCCAGGCTGTAAACACCCCACCCAGTTTATTGCCCAAACTGTCTGCTGTAAACATCCATCACAGAGTGCAGAGCCACTTCCCAACACTTGATCTTCCTGGTTATATTGTTACTTATGTGTGACTTTCTGAACACTTGCGCTAATTGTGATGTTGGACCTTTTTCAGTAGATGTTGCAGGTATTTGGAGACCACAGTAATGATTCTGGTTAGCACAGTATTCCCATATCAGAACAGATGGCTTTAACTATGTAAACAAAGGTTGTGATAAACTCCGGTTCTTCTATAAACAAGATTCAATTAAAGTCTGAGAGGAAAAAATATTGTTAGACTGTAAATAGTCCAGAAAAAAAAATATTCATAGGATATGAATTCCACTCAAACCAGCCAGTCAGAGCTGTCCCATTGTGCCATAATCAGTAAGCATTAAAAACCCATTTTCACACATGCACTGCAGCTCTTAACTTTTCCACATTACCCGAAAAGAGGTACTGTGTCTAGCAGAGCTTCTAAAGATGTTACAGCAGCGTCGGGCGAGGGTGGTGCTTTGGAATAAAAAATAAATTGGCATGACATACAGCAGCCGCATCAATTTTTCAAGTGAAGAAAGAACAAATCAGTCATCATTTTCCAGGCACTTCTTTCTGAGGCAATTATATCTTCAGCTACTCAAAAGAAAATGTGTACTCAAAATTTAAATATGAAAAGCTGTAATCAAGACTTTGCTTATCTTATACTTGCGTGGCTCAAGCATTGTTCACAAAACACAATCGCAGCATTGTTTCAGCAGGAGGTCGCGGGAGTCTGAGGCCGATGACCACCAAAAAAAGAAAGAAGTTGGTGCCAACTTCTTGAGCAGACAAGCTTGTTGGCCACCCACACTTCAGCGCATCCTCCCTAAGAGAGGTGCTTAGTTATAAGAGACGGACTTCTTGCAGTCGCTGGCAGCATAGATTTAACGTTTCCTGCAAGAATAAATCCTGATCCTAAACTCAACCCTAAACATCGGTCCTAAGTCAGCCAGAGTTCAGGACATCTGACAGTGACATGAGTTAATGGAAGTGGACTTGCGATGCAGGGGAATCTTCTCAGTGGCAGAAATCAATAGTGCATTAGCAGCCGCCCAGCAACAACATGTGGGCTGCCTATCCTTTCTCATATACAACTACCAGCTCTCCACCCCTCTGCTGCATCTTGATATATCCCACCCGCCCCGAGCCTCTTCATCTAACTCCTGTGATCTACTGTTTGTTTCATCTCAGCACACTGAAGGCCTTTAGGGGAAGCTGCTGCGGTTCTGCTCTTCTCCCCATGCCAGTATTCCTCGCTCTCTCTGCCCTATTTCTTCTAGGTTTCTCTGGCCATTTACTAAACAGAGCATGTCATTTCCCAGGCCCTGTCTCTCGCTTGTTCTACAGGATCGGGACTCGGAGCAGGGAAATGGTGGACTAACAGATTCAGCAGCAGGGAGCTCTCCCGTGAGGCGAGTCCTCCTCCTGACTGGAAGAATGCAAACTTGCTGAGAACATTCATCAGCATACATGGTGTTTGACAAGACAGCAGCCAGTGTAATATGTGGAATCGTGCCTTTTCTCTTCCAATGATTGTCAACCTGAGAGTAAGCTTCTGTGACGATAACACTGAAGGCAAAGTTCACATAGAAGAAATCTTATGCCAAGACTAAAAGAAGTGTGGTTTCAAACAACATACATAATAAATACATTTATTTCAGGGCAAGATTACGCAAATGTCCATCCCTTCTTTGTTTTTCCTCGTACCTCCACTTTTTCCCTGTGAAACACTTCAGAGCAGCGGTGTTGCAATTCATGTGTGCAGATGTATACCCACTGCACCACAGGGGACGTGTTTGCTGTATACTTAGCTAAAAATAGCCACAGACATGTATGGTATCAGTGCAAATCTGGCAAAGTAACACTGCACTCAATCATGTTGCAGCCTGTGCAAAAAGTGGCATTCTCTGCACAAAGGCTCATCTTCTCCAGCTACAAGCTTTAAAGCAGCACCAAACAGGTGAAGTTACATGATACACAGGAACAATACTACCTCACACTGGGAGGGATGCGTGTAATATTTCAGACACGTGTTTGGAGACATTCAGTACAAATCTTCCTTTTACAAATCAGTCTAAAATTTCTTGACTGTATGTAGTGACTTAGTCTATTAAAATATAAAGGGTGTAAAATGTAAATGCTTTTTCTTCAGTTCCTTTGATTTTCACACACGAAATTAAACATTATTAAAAGTTGTGAAATAATATTAATATTAGCGTTTCACCTGCTTCCCACACACCTGATCATTAACGCCACCTAATACGAGCGTTTTACAGCAGGACTCTGAAAGGTACAGGGCAGTGTTCAGGAATAAGATTGAGAAAAGCTAATCCACCGCGGTGTGGTGATTTTCTCTAAACACAAACGCTAAACTGGGAAAAACACTTCACCCTGCATGACATTAAAATGCTTACCTTTGCATGGAGAGCTGGCTGACTGGCTAACAAACGTTGTTTAAGATTTCTCGTATGTTTTTAGCCAAGAGAGTCATATCTGTTACACATCGTTTTGTTTGTCACGACGTTAAAGGAGAAATGTGTCCATACATCGGCTCTTCTCTTTCTCCCTGCTGATATTGTTTACATACTGTAATTTAGTTCTAGCTGAAGTAACAGGTTTGCATGGCCTTCGTGGGGGATAGGTCAAAAGTGTGCAACTGCGCGTTTGATTGGATGTTTTCCTAAGTTGTCCCGCCCTGTTACAAACTTAAGTCATTTCTGATTGGACGTTTTTCTAACTTGCCCCGCCCTATAACAAAATTCAGTTCTGATTGGATGTCGTCCCCGCCAAACATTTTCGTCTCGTTTCCGTTCGTTGATGAAGGTGTCAGTTAATTTAGGCGTCGTTTAATTTTCTCCCATAAGCAACTTTATTGTTGAAACATAGTAGCATTACAACCAGAAACATTCATTTAGATGCATTATACAGCAACTTGTGATTTAAAGGTGAAAGAAAGGTGTAGAAGTAAGACAATAACAAAAATAAATAAATAAAATAAAATAGCAAAAAGTAAATAAAATAGGTGTACACAAGAGCGTATTGAGATAAAAACAATGAATGTATTATAGATAGAGATTATCTTAAGAGCCTTTTTGTTTTGTATTTGCGATAAGGTTGTAATGTATTTCTCATAATCAGATTCAAAAATTAAGAATTTAGGTTTTTGGTTTGAAATCCTTGAAGGAAGTCTAAATTTTGTTATTGTCTCATTTTCGTCATGAAAAAAACGGTTGTTAATGAAAACTATGACAAAAATATTTCGTCAACGAAATTAACACTGATTCAGTGTTACAAAGTGCATTTGTATTCAATGTCCTACTCAATGAGATGAAAAAAAAATAGCACTTAGTTGAAACATTTTATAGTTACTGTTTATGGCTAGGATACGATTCAATGTCCTGTTTGACCTCTGTCATTGCCAATGCTAAGGAGGTCTTTTTTTTGGTAGCATTTGGAGTCCCCTGTGTCATTCAGTCTGAAAACACAATAGCTCAAGAAGTTTCAAATGCATTCTGACAAAACTTTGCAGGGGTGCAGAGCGGGGTCGTGCTAACAAGCCATTCAAACTTGACTCACAACCCCCGAGGTCTTCAAGGTCAACTTGAGGACTTATTGGTCCAAAGCTGACAAAATGCCTCTTAACTTAGAAACTCTGATTCATACCAGTGTGCTGTGCATTGTCAACGCATAGAAACTACTGTATAAGTTGTCAAATATCATGTCACATTTGACCTCTGACCTCACTTTTACGTTTCACACCTGCCTTTCTTTCAAAATGACCCCAAAATGTGTTCTATCGTTAAAGAAAGCATCCTCAAGAAAAAAAAAATGAATCCACACAAATAAAAAAATCTATAGTAAATACTAATGAATAACAGTAATAAACCATAAATAAACAATATATATGTATATATTACAGTATAGTATATTAAAATGGGTTTCCACAAATTTTTCCTCACTACAAACCTTTTCAATTATATTTAAAAAGAATAAAGAAAATAAAATGAATATATAAAAAATATGATCCTATTGCATTAGAAGTAAATATGCTCAGAGAGTGACCTGCCTTGGTGGAGGTTTGTGCTTGTTTATCTTGTTTTGGTGAAACTAACCTTCAGTTTCTAATTTTTAACCCTAGTGGGGGGTTTTCCCTTTTCTTCTGCTGACCTTTACTTTGTGATATCGTTTGAGTCTCTTGTTGTTTTTACCTTATGGTCTCCAATGACGAATTCAGTTTTCTGATGTCATGTATTCTGGTTTATTATCTGCAGTCTCCTTCCTTGTGTGCTTTGGTCCTTTTGTATTTCCTAGTCTGCTACTTCTTGTCCAATTTTAGTATTCACGCTGTATTGCTCTATTTTGGTTATTTCCTGTGTTCGTTTTCTTCCTGTCTGTCCTCCCTCCTGCACGGTTGCTTACACCTGTTGGTGTATGCAGCATGATTACCTTGACCTGTTGGTCATTCCCATTCAGGTCTCAGTGTATTTATAGTCTTTTCTTGATCTTGCCCCTTGTCTAGATGTCTGTGTATTTTGTGGGTTTTTTGTATAAAAATAAATAGATAAAAGGATTACTTTGAATTCATCCTTTATTTTTTCATGTCTGCATTTGATCCTTACTATGACACAATATCAATATGGTGTCATTATTATACAACAATGATATTATTATATGATAATATTTTTTAAAAGTGTCTAATGTAAGTTCTTTCTGTATGCTTTTATGGTTACAGATGCCCAACACTTGTATTTTGAGTTTAATAAAAAATAACACATCTATGCTCCTGTACAGGGTGGTTAGCACTGCTGCCTCACAGATAGCATGATATCTAGAAGGTGTGGGTTTGATTCCACCATGGCCTCTCTCTGTGGAGTTTGCATGTTCTCCGGTTCTCCAGTTTCCTTCCAAAGTCCAAAGTTATTGGGTTAACACCAAAAGATGTGAGTGTGAATGGTTGCCTATCTCCCTGTGTTAACCCTGCAACAGACTAAGCGGAAGAGGATGGATGGATGAAATAGTCATTTGCAACATCTATACTAACAGTCCTGTTCGCCTCCTCCAGCTGACTCACAGCTGTGGGAGCTAGTCAGTAAACATTATCAGTCCTGCCATCTGTAACATTATTTGTACTCACAGCCAACTCTCATACAAAGAGCAGATGAGCTATGTCAGATAATTATCTGGGATCAGTAAAGTTATTCTTGCTCTTATTAACCCCCGGAAAAGAAAGGTGAGATTTGCTGAACATTTTAAAGAGCTAAATCTAGCTAAGAAACTGCTGTAAAGTGCAAGTTATAAGTTAGTTTTAATTTAAAGATCACAATTCACTCTAATTTGTACAATTCTCCATCTATTTCTCATTATCTCTTTCTTCTCCTCTTGTTCATCTGCCTCCTCCACCACTGCTCCCTCTCCTCCCTCATCTTCACCTCATATATACACGCACACACACACATGCAGAACCTCTCCAGTTCAGTCAGGTTTGATGGTTTCACAGGACAGACAGCCCACTCTAAATCCCACCACAGCTTTTCAATAATATGGGGACTGAGTTGGCCATTCCAGAACATTGTACTTGTTCCTCTGCATGAATGACTTAGTGGATTTTTAGCCATGTTTAGGGTTGTTGTCTTGTTGAAGTATCCAGCCCCGGCACAACTTCAACTTTGTCACTGATTCATGGACATTGTTCTCAAGAATCTGCTGATATTGACTGGACTCCATGCAACCCTCAACTTTAACAAGATTCCCAGTACCTGCACGTCCACACAGCCCCACAGCATGATGGAACCACCACCAAGTTTTAATGTGGGTGGTAGCAAGTGTTTGTCTTGGAATGCTGTGTTCTTTTTCTGCCATGCATACCGCCCTTTGTTATGTCCAAATAACTCAATTTTAGTTTCATCAGTCCACAGCCCCTTATTCCAAATTGAATCTGACTTTTCCAAATGTGCTTTAGCAGACCTCAATAAAATACCTTGTAAATAAAATGACAAGAGTACCCAAACTTAAGCACCTGCCTAATTTTGACTGTTTGTGGCGTGTGCGCAGAAAAGGCTTCTTCTGCATTACTCTCCCATACAGCCTCTCCTTGTGCAAAGTTATAGTTTAGTTAGTAATAGTTGAACGATGCACAGTGACACCATCTGCAGCAGTTTTAGGTCTTTGGAGCTGCTCTGTGGGTTGACTATGACTGTTCTCACCATCCTTGGCTCTGCCTATCTGAGATTTTTCTTGGCCTGTCACTTCAGGCCTTAACTAGAACTGTGCCTGTGGTCTTCCATTTCCTCACTATCTTCATCACAGTGGAAACTGACAGCTGAAATCCCTGAGAGAGCTTTTTGGATCCTTACTCTAAACCGTGATGTTGAACAATCTGTGTTTTCAGCTCATTTGAGTTGTTTTGAGGCTCCAATGTTGCCACTCTTCAGAGAAGATGCAAAGAGCAGAAACACTTGCAACTGGCCACCTTAATCCTTTCTCATAATTGGATTCACCTGTGTATGTCGGTCAAGGGTCAATGAGGTTACAAAACAAATTTTGTGTTCCAATAATTAGTGCTAACAGTATTCAAATCAATAAAATGACAAGGGTGCCCAAACTTATGCACCTGCCTAATTTTGTTTAAAAATCATTTTTCACATCTGGAGACTTTAACAAAGGTTTGCAACAAAATACAACTTCTTGTTCGAAGAGAAGGCCTAGTTTAAATTTATATATGTATCAGGTCCATCGAATCACAACTATCTCTGAGAAATCAAAAATGATGATTGCTAACAGGAACTCAGCTCAGGCTGCTGTGTCCACAGCATTCACTCTACAGTCATCATTTTACCATCAAAACATAGAGCCACTCCTCTACTTTCAAACAATGTGTCTCTCAACCGTGACAAATGTAAACCTTTTAAACTGTGAGGGTTCAAGTAAATAGAGTGAATGAAGTAAAGGGAGGAGATTTTCTCAAAACCTGAAAAGAGCCTTTTTTTTAAACTGCTCCCACAATGACATTTTTTAGCCCAGGAAAATAAAAAATACACAGCTGTTTATAGTAGGTCCTTGTTACGCTCACAGTTCAAAAATTATTTTGATAGGAGCAATAGTTTTTGGTTTAGAAGCAGTTGTTCAACAGGTGCGCAGAGGCAAATTTAACATATATTTGCACCAAAGTGCCTGCATTTCAGCAGCTAGGCAATGCACCTGGCAGCTGTTTACAATTGGCAGATTTAAATGTGCATTCTGATTGGCCGATGATAATTTAAACTTTAAACACACTTAAGCATGCGTGTTTCAAAGCTGCGGTCTTGTTCTGATGGTCAGTTAACTCTAACAGGGAGACACAGCGGTCAGTGACACACACACGTGCACACACACACACACACACACACACACACACACAGATTTCAGCACTTCTACAGTTCACCTGGCAGCTTTGGGCAGCTGTTTTAGTTGGTAGTTGGTTAAACTCAGGGTTCAGACTCATCTTGGTCCTGCTATAAATATACTATTTTTTTTTGTCAGCCAAAATTCCAAACTCGGGGCTTCAAAACAGCAGTCTACAAACCAGCTGGTGTCAGCATGGGGTTATGGCCATATTTTATATACAGTCTATGGAAAGGCTTACACTGATGATTGCTGGGAGCAATGTGGAGGCCATACAGCGGATGTAATATTAGATAAAGGTGTTACATCAGCAGGTGCAGAGGGGGTGCTGCAAAGACAGAATTCATATTCACACCAGCAACAAAGTGATTACCCCTGAATTGGATAAGAGCATGGATGGATGATAGATACCTAATATTCTACATGATTCTGTGCTGTATGCTGTTTCTGATGTCACACCAAAGTCAGGACAGCTAAAAGTTAAAAGTATAATGTGATTTCTGGTCAACAAATAAGGGCATGCTTTTCTGTCTTGCTGTAGATACTTTATCCTGAAAGAGTTAGCAGGGGGATTTTTATTATTATTAACAGTGGGATATAGAGATTATGTTTAATCTAGAGTTCACCAACCATGATAATTACACTAAAAAGTTATGGTTAAAACACCATCTCTCAGACATCAAAACTAATGTGCAGTTTTGTAACACTATCACTAACTAAGGTATATTTTACCTTGTATACTCAATAAATCATGCTTCCCATCAAAATATATTAAAGTCCAACAATACATGACAAATTGAAATACTCTTCTTTTATTTCCCCCTATATAACGTGTCATAAAATGAAGAAAGGTATCTTGTGGAGAGCCTACATAAATGGAACTAGGAACTTGTTCTTCAGTCTACCCATTCCTGGGATGTGTGAGCCTTGTACAGTGAAGCCACAGCATCCCTGCATCACTGACAGCTGTGAGAGAAATAAACAAATAATTGCACTTTTTAGAGGGGCAAGCACAATGGTGCAGTGGTTAACACTGTTGGGTTAGGTGATTATAAATTGCCCATAGGCATGAATGTGAGTTTCCATGCTTGTCTGTGTCTCTGTGTTAGCCCTGCAACAGACTGGTGACCTGTCCAGCGTGTGCTGGAAAAATGACCACTGCCTGAGCCCATACATTACTTTTATGTGTGCCCTGAAATGCCACATAATTACTTTCTTCATAATGACTAATAGATGTGGCTGTGGCCCTTCAGGGTGAGAAACGCATGCCTCTCAGAAATTGTCTGCTTCAGACTACCATATTATCACTTTCTTGATCAGTCTAACAGGGTGCGTAAAGGCACAAAAAATATTAGAAACAGGTCTCGGGGCTGCGACGTGAGAGGCACCATCCTAGCGTAGAATCTGAAATCCCTTAACCATCAAGGAAGAAAAGAGGAGACATAACATCCTCTAAGTCAGGCATCCCCAAATGGCGGACCTCGGTACGGATCCGGACCGAAATGATGTCTCATGCAGACCTGAACCCAATACCAAAACAGAAGTGACACACAAGAAATAAGTGATTGCCTAAAAATGCTCAGTGATTAAATTAGTTCAGATTTGAACTCTTTAAATAAATAGACAGTTGGGTCAGATGTGAAACATAAAAATGTAAATCAAACATTTCAACAATCTTTTTTTCTGCAGTCATGCACAGATGTCATGTTTTACTTATCTTACCTTTACTCACTAAATGAGAACATTATACATCAGAAATTAGACATACGTGTTCAGCTCTTTGTTGAAGAACACAATTCATTTGATAGGTAATTCAATTCATGCAGTTGATGTTGATACAACTATTGTAAACATATATATATATATATATATATATATAT
>VUQK01037522.1:8103-27631 GCA_015106715.1 Bujurquina vittata | reverse complement strand
AACACTTTGCCCACTTAATGTCTAGAACTCGAATAATTAGATTATGATTGTGTGTGTGTGTGTGTGTGTGTGTTCTTCAGTATTTCTGAATCAATATTCCTCTCTATCTTTTTGAATCAGATTAAACTGCAGCCAGTAATAAAGCTTCGTATTCAGCTGCTTCATATTCCAAACTATTTTACATCCTGAACTGGAATGCCAAAGTTGATCTGTTTTTGAGCTTTATAAGGACTCCTGAGTGTTGAGTGTCTTTGTGAAATAGCTGCTAAGACGAGCGTTCTAATGCCAGTTAGTTACAAACGCTCTCTGTGCAGCTAAAGGAGTCACCAGTTTCTGCAATGTGGAGCTGAGGGTGGGATACGGCCGGTGGGCTGTGAGTTTAATGTTTCAGACTGTCGCTCTCACCCTCCACTCAAAGGTCAGCGCTGACAGGGCGGTTTGCCATTAGTCAGAGGCAAAGACTGTATATAAAAGACCTAGACTTATACCTGATGACCAGCAGGAGGCAACTCATCTGGCTGTAAAAAAAAGTCTACTGGAAAACGACCTTATGGCTCACTTGATTTATGACCTCAATAAACACTGTCCTAATGAGTTTATGGTCTCATTTGCTAGTTTGAAGTCTTGCTGAATATAAAAATATTGGTCCCATTTAACTAGTATAGATAATCAAGCAGGTTATGCTTCAGGATGGGGGTGTGCATTTCATTTTCCCAAGGCGCCACATGTGAAACTGGGACAGTTGTGGACGAGTGCACCATTAAAGTGGACTCCAGATTAATGTCTCTATAGGTATATAAAAGTGGGCACGCCCCTGCTTTAGGGCAAGGTTACCATCTGAGTTTTCACTGGCTGACATGTTTGCTTTTGAATTCATTTTGGTGTCAAAGTTCATCAAAATTGTACTCTGCTGGAAAGAGCGGTGTATTTTAAGTTGTTCTGCTCATCACAAAACAATTGAGATCAAATGATTTCAGTGGTGTGCGTTTAGTGCAGGACACTGCAGATTATTTATTGCATTCATGAAGAACTGTTCGCATCAAACTGTGTGATTATTATAAATAATGGGTCAGTGAGTAAAGATGATTGTCACATTCATACCACAGCTACTCACTCAATAGCATTCTTTGTATTTAGAGATATTGTGCCTTCACCTTCATTTTTTTCACACGAGCCTTTCAAACAGCAATAACAAAAGCAGCCAAATCCACTGCTTTCACTCAACTGCTGTAAAAGCAAGTCGCCAACCTTCACACTGAATTTCTGCGGTCAGTCAGAGGTAGAGAGAAACCAAAGTTGTCATAGATCATTAGACGCTGCCCTCCTGTTTCACCAACACTCTTTGTTGCACTACATGTTGTCTCTTCACAAGACACGCAGTCTGAACTGGATTTGATGGCACAAACCTGGTGTCAGCTTCTAATTGTCTTAATCGGACCTTTAAAAAAAAGAATATTGAGAAGCAGTAATAAATAGAATGTATTCAGCATAGCAGCAAGGACATTGTATTAATGTGAATCTAAAGCTTCCACCAGCACACAGCAGCACCTTTACCATTGCCATGTCCCATCAGCAAACTACCGCAAATAGCTACAACATAAGGATTTTCTGCTCACATGTAATGCCTCGGCCCAAATGAGCTGTGCTCGGCTGCAGAAGATGCACTTAAGGAGAAAGCATCTAAACCCTTGAAGTCAGGTGTTTTCAGCCACAGGTGCAAAAAGAGATTTGTTGCTAACAGCATTTTTTGGTATTTCGCCCTCTTTTATCAGGTGGAGTACGACGGGCTGACGGGTCACATTGAGTTCAACAGCAAAGGACAGAGGACAAATTATACCCTGAAGATTCTGGAGAAACACCCTGCAGGCCATAAAGAGGTCAGAGGTCAAATGGGTTCAAGTGGAAGGAGACTGGATTATCATTCAGTCACAAAGTTTAGCTTTAGTTCAGCATCTGTTTGAAGCAGCAGAATGAAATCAATGACTTCCATGTACGGTGAGTTTCCTCTGAAGAAACCACCACTCTGCATCATCAAACCCTGAGCTCGTGCAGGAAGCTCAGAGAGCGTTCAGATAGGCAGCTAAGTTTTCCTCAAGGTCTCGGTGTCGATTTATGACTTCAGACAGACATTGAAAGGTCAGAGATCAGCGGAGGTCAGTGCAGGGTCAAAAGGGTGTATGAACCAGTGATTAAGTGTCCTGTAAGGAGTCATGAGCTAGCACTTAATTCCTACCTGATTTACACTGTGGCTCGAATGCAATTAACACATTTATGCTCCCCAGAGGATAAGCTGCTCCTTCATGGGCACTGCGTCAGGGTTTTTTCTTCCTGCTGCTGCGTATCCTCGAGCTAATCTCTCAGCTTTTCATGAATGATTTCCAAACTGATTTTCAGAAAATTAATCCTAATTTATTTGGTTGCTCTCTCACTGACTCGTGACCTTGTTTCATCTGTGGCACCAAGTGAGGTGTTGATCAGACTAATGGGCTCTAATCAGATCCAATAAATCCAAATGTAGTTCACATTTTTATGGCCATTTTTAAAAGATTGGGTTGGCACAGTTATCGTGGAACTGGAATTGGACTTTGGTTTCCGGGCTTTGGAAGCACTCCTCATCCAAAATGAAGCTTCTGTAATTCCAGGACAAAAGGTTCAGTTGTTCAGTTGTTTGGACACACACTCATCCATTCATATGAGTGTGTGTCCAAACGTTTGACTGGTACTGTAAGTAGAAATAAAATCATAGTATGAAGACATACAGTATGAGTTTTAGGATATTAATTTAAAAAAGACAGTTGGGGCATTACTGTATCACTATTTTCTATCGATGATCTAAATTCTGAAAACAAATGTGTATTTATTTTGTTCTTAAATGCAGGCAGCTTGCTTCTGTGCTCCACCACAGTGGATCTTACTCTCGGCTTTAATTAAGAGGTTTTAATCAAAGTGTTGCATGAACTGTTTAGGATTTTGCAACCATTTTTATACACAGGCCCCCATTTTCGGAGGCACAAATGTCATTGGACAGCTGACTGACAAGCAGCTTCATGGGCAGGCTCCCTGCTCATGGTATCTTGTGGCATTTTCTGGAGAATCAGGCAGACATAACACCTGAAGTTGATTCAATGTGTTGAATTTGTATTTTATAGATTTTCATTGTAATTTGAAGCATGAGGTTCATAGAGATGTCAGTGCAGGATGGTGAGGGAGGCTGAAAAAGCAAGAAAGGCCTCTCAGAGAGACAGCAAAAACAACTCTTAGACATTCTTAAAAAGACTAAGTGCACTGAATAGCTCAGCAGTACTAAAGCATGATGACATCAGGACTTCCATGATTAAGAAAAGCAACACCTGGGAGAGCAGCCAAACTTTAGAGAATGTTTAACTATTGGTGATTTCTCTGGGACTGCTTGTTTCGGGCCAGTGAAGGAGCCAAAATAGATTTAGGACATCCCCTTTCCCCAGTATCCTACAGCTCTAAGAGGTGGGGAAATGTGTGAAACTGTCAGGGGTTACGAGTGCATACTCTGACCTCACTGTTTGAAACTTTGGCTGCATTTGTTTCCTAACCTAAGCCAACCTTAAGCCTGTTATAGCTTCAAATTCAGATCTCAAAGCCGTGTCAGTCAAGGGTATTTCTCAAATTACTGAACCTTTTTAAGTATTGCTTGTTTAAACTTAAACAAGGAATATTAGTCAGACCTGAGGCATCCTTGTGACTGTAGTGGGAACAGCATTCACACAGCAAAGAAATGCTGCGTTAATGTCATGGTGGAAATCCTGCGTGATGACCCTTGACAGATGTTTTCTGGAGGGTAAACAAAGCAAAAGCAAAACGTGGCAGTAAGATAGATGGGAAATGGTGGAAAAGTGTTAAAGCGAAAGAGGATGGTGGGCTGCAGATGGAGAAAGGCGTGGCCCGTGCTCTTCATCAGCCAGTCTGCTAAATGACAGCACAGTATCCTCACAGCTAACACGTACAGCAACCAAGAGGTCAGGTAAGGTCATGAGTTTGATCAGCAGATAGCTGTTTACGGGCTCCAGGACATATTTATGCCCTTATTTAACTCACTGAATGAGGCGGGCGGAGCCAGATCCTCCCTCATTGATTCTAGCATTGATTCTGCAGGGAGCATCATTCAGCTTCCTCGGCCTGCTTTTCTAACACACCTTCATGATTCTTCTCTATTGTGCTTCTTTTTCTCTTCTTATCTTTGATGTCGTTTAAATTCTTTATCCCTGGATTAGCTTTGTCATCTACCTCCATCTTTTATGGAGAGAATCTTTTCCATTTAAGATGTGTCGACACACACACGGCTGTGGATCTGCTGCTTTTCAGAGGTTTAAGATGAACAAACTGAAGGTCTTAAT
This sequence comes from Bujurquina vittata, assembly GCA_015106715.1. Taxonomy (NCBI): domain Eukaryota; kingdom Metazoa; phylum Chordata; class Actinopteri; order Cichliformes; family Cichlidae; genus Bujurquina; species Bujurquina vittata. The sequence goes on along the minus strand of VUQK01037522.1, from coordinate 23,261 downwards.
GTTCAGGTTTGGTTCAGATATTTAGAAATATTTAATCTGCTGATTTCTGTTTCTTGGCTTGAGTTTTCTGATTTTATTTCTTTTCCTAGTTCATATTTTCAAAGTTAAGTGTACTGAGAAAGGGGGCAGTATGTGTCCATGGACACAAACAAGTTAAAGGAGGATTCTAAAATTATAACTGACAGGAGGTTGTTTCACCCTGTGAACAAACAGCCGCTTGTGTCGCGAGGCTTCATTGGTCTTTTTTATGGTTATCTGCTCCATATCTGTGACAGTATTTATGCAGTATTTGCTCACTTAACAAAAAGTACCTAAAAGCAGATGGAATTTGATGGATCATTGCAGACCAAGGACACACTTGTTACGTCCTCAAGCGTCCGGTCTTTGGAAGAATCTGTTGAAAACATTGCCAGAAAAAACTGATGTGTACAAATACTCTGCCTCTCCTAATATTTGTCTCTATCTTCCTGCTTCTGACTCATCTGCCTCTTCCTCTTCAGATCGGCATTTGGTACTCTAACAACACTTTGGCCATGAACTCCACTTCCCTGGACCTCAACGCATCAGAGACACTAGCAAACAAGTCGCTAATCGTCACCACAATACTGGTAAAACCAAAATGTTCAACTCTCTTTATAGTGAGACATCACTGAGTGGGAGCCTGCTGCTGTAAGCTGTCACTTCCTCTCTGACAGGAAAACCCTTACGTGATGCGCAAGTCCAACTACCAGGACTACCAGGGTAACGATCAGTATGAGGGTTTCTGTGTGGACATGCTGCGGGAGCTGGCGGACATCCTGAAGTTCTCCTTTAAGATTAAGCTGGTAGACGACGGCCTGTATGGAGCGCCAGAGCCCAATGGCAGCTGGACCGGCATGGTGGGAGAGCTCATCAACAGGGTGAGTAGAGAGCAATGACACATTTCAGGTATGTTATTGATACACCATTAAAATTATACTACAAAAAAATAGTGTTTGTTTACTTGTAACTTCAGACCGGTTCTTCTTGTAGTCCTTTACACTGATTTCACATAAGCTTGCATGTTGGGTTTTTGAGGTACATATCACTTTTTTGACACTGTGGAATATAAGCATAAGATGTCAATAAGATGTCTTTAATTGTAACTGTTTCCCAACAAAGTTGTTTCGATGTATTCATCCTGAATATAAACCAGTAGAAGATGCGAGAGATGCAATAAAGCTAATTTCTGTCAATTTAGCTCAAAATGAAAATGTTTGAGGCACTTTTGTGCTTGTGCTGCACGTCCATCTCTCTTTGCAAGATAAAGACAGTAGTCACCAATCCATCCATCCTTTTCCCCTTATCCTGTTTGGGGTCGTGGGGGGGTGCTGGAGCCTGTCCCCTGACATAGGGCGAGAGGCAGAGCACACCCTGTACAGGTCGCCAGCCTGTTGCAGGGCCAACACCGAGACAGAGACAACCATTCACACTCACATTCACACCTGTGGGCAATTCAGAGTGACCAATGAACCGCACCCCTGCATGTCTCTGGACTGCGGGAGGAAACCCACGCAGACACGGGGAGAACATGCAAACTCCACACAGAGAGAGAGGCCCGGACCAAGGTGGTATGGAACCCCGGCCTTCCAGATATCAGTCTAGCTGAAGGTGCTCATTGCCATTGTTGGCCTCACCAGAGGGGTCCCATCTACATCACAATCGATCTTCTGCTATGAGTGGTCCAGTTTCCGTCATTGCTGAGCCACCAGCAAAACCTTCTGAGGGGTCCCATCACCTCCTCCAATGCCAGCCTCCAGCCAAGCTTCCAGAAAGGATATTGTCTCCACCACTGGCCTCCAGGCCAGCCCCCCAAACTGCTTCATGCCTTGTGTCGGCCTCCAGGCAGCCCCCCTGGCTTGCTTTGTCCAATCTTTTTGTCATTTGGACTTTTAATGCTCCCTGTTGTCTTTTTGTTTTGGTTCCTTTAAAGGCTGCGCTGCATGTATAATAATAGCTTGACAAAATTTCTCCATTAGTTAGCAGTAGCAATCAACAGCAATGACCCCTAGTGACCTCAGCATTTTCACTACCTGTAAACATTGCCACTAGTTTCTCTCTGCTAAAGACCAACAGGAACATATACATACAGCCACTGAGTGTGTCAGGATGCAGGTCTGAAGTGTCATCATTATTTCAAACAGCAAGCCAACACCATTTCAAAGGGATCAGTCTGGGGTACCTTGTAGGTCTGGGTCTCTTGTGGTGACCTGTGAAAACCTTGTGATACCCTGACCAACATTTCACTCTCTTACTAACGGAGTAATCTTGCAGGCATTCAACACGGCAATGCAGCAGATGAGCCGTGGTCACTGGTTATGTTAATCAGGTTCAAGTGTGTGCCATCACACAGAAAAGAAAGCGCTATATCAAATCTGAGCGAGCCAACAAACGCACACACACCCGAGCACACAGGGGCATCTTTGGATGGTTTCTCCAGCATCACTTCTGCATTAGTTGTTATGGCAACAGGCGAGGGTGAGGGGCGCGAGTCGTGGGCTTTGAGCCACTGACAGCAATGGCACCCTTAACTACAAAGCAAGAGTCGGCCAATTATACAAGTAGGGGAGCTGCTAGGCCCTGAGCAGATGCACAGAGATGCTGAGGATGTATTAAGTGGCTCCTCTGAAGCCCAATTTTCCCCCGTTAGTTGTTTTCTCAGGGAAAAGTGGCTCATTTTAAGTGGAGTTGAGTCTAATTAAAGCCGTGTTGAGAATCGCCTGCGACGAAAACTGCGAGAGGAAGTGAAGATGATAAGGAGAAGTGTTGGCAAGCACACGTGGGTGTGTTTGCAGGGGCCGTTCTCAGTAAAACGGGAGCATTTTTGAAATGCGAGGACTACCTCTCATCATCCGTACACAGATCTTTGATGGAGTACAGTCGACTGTTTGGGGATGCTCTTCATCTGGTGAAGTCTGCTGAGAAACGAGAGCTTGACTTAAAATAGCTGCAATGTGACACTGTCACTCTCACAGTACTTGGCTAATGATGGAAATTCAGTCCATAACTCTTATGCACATAACTGGTGAAGAAAAGCAGCCATGCTGAAGCCCAGTGCTCACCTGTGCAGGTCTGCGTCACTGCGTCACACAGCAGGAAACGCTGCGCCGCAAAGTCCTGTGGTGACGTGCCTTATCACACCGGTGCCATGAGCTACCTGAGGAAATCTGTCAGTTCAAAGGAAGTAAAGTCTCAGCAGGGCTCCGGGATGAAAGGTGGCCGTGAGTCGGTCTTTCTCTGCGACGTAATGAAGCATCTGAAAGCTGCCGCTTCAGGGACGGGGCCGCGTGATTACACGTGCGATTGCCAAAATAATAATAATCAAACCTGGCGTGCACCTCCGTGTTTGCTTCTGCTTTTTGCTGAGAAACTGGACACACTGCACAGTTTTTCCAACTGTGAAGCGCAGAAATTCACATCACCGTTTTTAATCTGAAAAGTTTGCAAATTTTCATTAGCTTGAATCGTTCTCATTTTTTTCCTGAAGTGATTTTTTTAAAGAAAAATATTATTTTATATTTTATTTAATGTGTTGCAGAAAATGTTGCTGTATTCCGGCCATTCAAATTCACGTTGCTGATTAAAATAATTATTTTTAATCCTGCTCGTCCTTTGAATGAGTTTGGCATGCCTGGTATAAGTCACACAGGCCTAAAGGCCGGTCTCTGACTCTGTGGCAACTTCCAGTCACTAAGGAAAAATGAGTATTCACCAACCAGTTGGCAAATGGTTGCTGGCTGGTGCCAGATGGTCACAAAAAGGATGCTACACCAAAAACCTCCCTCTGATTGCTTTGGTTTGATTGTCATCATACTGTCATTGTCTCAATTTCACCTATTGAACAACCTGCAGCAACCACTCACCACCAGCTGAAGAACACGAGTAGTGACCGATGATTACAGGCGGCCACCAACAGAAGAAGCTGCGCTACTCTTTACATGTTGGTGGCTTCTGTTGAACAGTTAGTGAGGCACACACACACACACACACACACACACACACGCGCAGAGTGAACACATAATGGGGATGATAACGGTGGTAGCAGCTGATGGTTGTGTGCTTGTGTCACAAAGAGGGAAAGAGGAACACAAGCAGGCCATTAAGAGACTAATCAACTGTCTTTTTTCATAATAATTATACAGAACTGTTAGAGTTACACTGTGGGATGCCACAACACACACACACACACACACACACAAACCAGCAGGTATTAACACATTTTTATCTGTAGCTAGAGACTCTTTATGCAGTTTATGCCAATGTATTAAACATCTCAGATGCTTCATCTATCTCTCTGTTGCTCTTTAACTCGATCTAAATCCTCCCACCTGTTCCTGACACACACACAAACACGCACGCATGCCCACACACACACTTTTCATTCAGTTATCTGTAACCTTCCCTTGCCTCTCACTGTTTTTCTCATTAGAAACTTCAGAGGCGCAGGCGCTTAAAAATGCTGCATGGTTTGAAAATCAAACACACACACACACGTATGCAGACACACACACATACACACACGCGCGCGCACACACACACACTTTCCTCTCCGGGAGGCCCGGGAGTCTGATGAAAGTGGGTGAAATTCGTTTAACAAGTGTCTACTCGTTAATCAATTAAGTGTTAATTAAGGAGCAGAGAGGTATCTGGGGTCCAGATAAACGCTCCTCCATGGATCCACTCTGTTGACTTCAACCTTAATGAGATTATCTTTCAACTTGAATTTCACTCTGCCATGTTTACCCGGCAAGGTTAAACCCACACTCAGAGCATGTGAAACTTAGAAAGTCCTGCGTCGCTGCTTCAGTTTCTTCAGTTAATAATTCTAAAGACACGACACATATCATCATGTATGCATTCAAAATAGATTAAAATAAGATTAAAAGCTTTTTAATGTTTAAATTTGTGTTTTCACCTGGAATAAATGTTCTCAGCAGTGGAGCTGCGCTCACGCTGCCCGGGGAAATTAGGGAAGCATGATTTGCATCACGCACTGGCTCCATAAACCACGTCCGTCCTCATAGAGTCCCATGTTAAAATGTTCCCTTTACAGCAGAATTAAACCTGTTTGCAGCCTGATAGAGAAAATAACAACTGTACAGGGGTGGATTTGACCCCTGAGTTATTTTAGGGGCGATTACCACACACTGACTACTGTAGCTGCTGGCTGTCAGCTCTGTCACACCTCTACTAATCCGAATCCTTCAAGTCCACGCTCACTCCAGCCATATAGCATCCACCCTCTCTTCCATACACGCTATGAATGTGTGAGTGTGTCCAAACTTTTGGCTGCTACTGCATGCTGACTTCTGGCTCCAAGAAAAGCTTCGTAATGGTTTGTCTTATACAGTATTTAAGTGAGGCGTGGGCATCCTCCCACAGCTCTAGGGCGAGAGGTGGGGTACACCCTGTACAGGCCACCAGCGTGCCGCAGGGCTAACACAGAGGCACACTGATGAAAGTGGGTGAAATTCGCTCTCATTCTCACCCATGGGTGATTTAGATTAGCCTGTTAAGCTAACCCCAGTAAGTGCATGGGAGGAAAGCCAAGCAGACACGGGAAGAACATGCAAACTCCACAGAGAAAAAGAGAGAGGCTCAGGCCAAGGTGCACTCAAACCCTGACCTTCCAGATGGTATTCTGATTGTGAGGCAGCAGTGCTAGCCACTGCGCCACCGTGCTGCCCATCCTTAATAAGTTAACTGCTTATTTCATCGGAGCCATGGGTGTGGAGTGGGTCAGTATCTGTTACTGGGTTAGGCTTGTGATGGAGTAGCATCCTGCCCAAGGTGCACCTCGGCGTTCCTGTTGGTGAAATGTCACTTGCGCCCTTATAGCTCCAAGCCCTCGAAAGGACTATAAATATTAATACAGTGAAATTGTAACTTATTACTACTGTTCCCTGTAAAAAAAAAGTTTGAAAATTAAAATTTATGATTCAAAATATTATAATTATATGAATAATATAAAACAGCAAATGTAGCTGCGCCACAGCTGCATTTGTTAATCAGACTTTGAGGAAACTCTCATAAAATAAAGAAAATACTGCTATAGCCACAATATCATAAGCAGCTGTCCAGATGCCCTCCCCATCGAGGCTCCACAGACCTCCAAATGCATCCTGTGGTTTCATATTCTACTTTATTAGGTATTATGTTATTACTTTTTACTGTATTACTGTTATGTCCCGTGGGTCTGCGGGATGTGGGAGCAACGCAGATGCTCGTCTCTGGATGAGTGCTCTGGAATGATCATTTCGTTGTGTGCCTTGTGTGCACCATGACAATGAGTTGAATCTAACATCTAATCTAAGATAACATTAAATCAACCGCCAAAGGAAAGTAAAGCCACAAACAGAAACCACTCCCTCTGAAAACTGGAGCACGTCTGTTGTCAACAAACAGACAGTTTCACCCTCCACAACGGGAGTAACAGAACATGAAAGTGCTGGAACTAAGTTTAAGGATACAATTGCTCCATTATTATGGTCTTCAGGTCAATGTGCCAACACAGTGCAGAGCGGCTGCCTAAACCCAGTTTGCTGCTCTTTGAAACAGCCCTCCATAAAGTTCAGACATCATAATATTCATCATTAATTGAAGAAAATAAGAACAAGCCCAGGTTTGTGGTCAGCCAGGCCGACAAGGAGTCGGAGCTCTGTGGAGCAGAGGATTCCTTTCACTCTATTATAGGACTAATTATGAGAAAACTTACAAGTTTCCATTTTTCTTTTATGCGCAATGTCCAAACTCAAGCAGCATTTTTTTAAACAGAAAGCTTATTAATGTAACGCTGAGTAAAGCAGAAGGTTTCTTTGCAGTGCACCAAAGAAGAGGCTCAGTCCCTGCAGACTGGAGTATAAGTCACTGTCAGTTATAAATACTGCATAAAAAGCTGTAGTTTTTTTTCTAAACCGCTATGAGTGTAATTCCCCACTGCCTTACACTAAAAGAGGGGATCGAAAATATTCTAAAACACCCAGTCTAAGCTTCGTGAACCCCCCACCAAGAACAAAAGCTCTTATCTGGCATTTTTACTGCCCGCCATCCCCCGGGGAGCCGCACAGTAACAATTCACTGTTAACTTGTAATGCATTCAATGGCAACTGCACCCTCAACAATGACTTCTGCACAATAAGAAATCAATATTTCATTAAAAGCTCCAGAACGTCTGCAAAGCCGCTTCAAAGATTTGGAGCAAAGCTGCTGCCTTTAATTGCAGCTCCTGTAGCAGAAAGCTCAGGAGTCGGAGTTGAGAGCCGGCGTTTTACCTGCAGACAGTTCAACACGTCCAAGCATCAGTGGGGCATGACAGGGACGCCGTCTGCGCCGCAGCAGAGGTGTCGAAAACAGGAGGCATGAAGGTGCAGGTCCACCAGCTTTGGGGAAACACAAAGCATTTCAAAATCTGTAAAAGACATGCTCCACTTTTTACAGCACTCACTTTCAAGCCTTCCTTTACCACTAAATATAATAAACAGTTATTTTATCACCATTTCATGAAGAATTGTGAATATTTTGCTTACTTTTTTATAGTTACTTTATATAGATAATGTAGTTTTATAACATATATTTTGTTTATGAATCATGTAGCCAGTTTATTTAAAACAGGTTTATTTGATAAAGGAAGTCAAGGTTCTTTATGTTACATGCTTTAACAAAGAAAAATGATTTTTTTTAGTAAGAGAAAATAAATCATCTATTTAATAACAAGTAGATAAAAATGATCCTGGAATCTGTCTTCACTTGCTGCAGTGTGCAAAGTTATTCTAAATTATTTTCTGTGCCGTTTTCATGTGTATATTCGGTAAGAAGGACTTTTATTGTGAAGGGAAACGAGAGCGGGCCCTTTTTCATGCAGGTGAAGAACAAATGAGGCAGTGACGCTGCTCTTTCTGCACCCTACCCGTCCAATTCATGCCACATTTGCACCAAAGCTGGACAATGATGAATTATTTAATGCATGTTTTTGTCTCCATTTCAGCTGGACGATGCATCATCACCGTTGCAGTATGAAGCATCACTATTGTTCATGGACATTTGATTAGGATATGATCCGGATACACGAATACACGACACAACTTTTAACTCTATCACTCAGTTTCCTGATTACTGCCCACCAAACAAATCGCATATTTTCTCCTTATAAAAGAAAAAGCTCTTACAAAAAATGAAAATAGCCACAAAATGAAAGTTATTTTACTTCAGCTCTTTAAACCCTGAATGGACAATGTGTGCTATCGCTGTGATTCAGTGTTTGCAGCATTCAAATTAGCTACAAAGTTTGCCGGGGCAGGTTTGTTACTGCGTCTGTAATTCTGCTCTGACATGAGCTCGAACCTGAACCACCGTGGGACACCACTTTAGTTTCTTCTTTGCAGCTCATTTACTGTTGTTACGCTGCGAAAACTGGAGCAAAAGCAGCAGTTATTCAGAACTGGAACTAACCAGGCAGCGGTTTAAAAGAATAAGGTGCGTTGGGGGTTTCCAAACTCTTGGCTGAATTATTGGTCCAACAGCAGGAGATAAAGTGCAGAAGGAGCGTCCAGAGAACAAGCTGCTGTGATGATGAAAGTGTGGAGAGAGAATATCATCGTTCCTCAAGCGTTTCTCCCACAGTGTTTGCAGTTAATGCAAAACTGTTAAACATGAATAGCATTCGCTGGAAGTTGTTGAGCTCATTAGTGAATGGATTAGGACCCATTAGGAGCGGAATAACACCCGCTGTGGACTCTGAACTCTGCATTTCTTCTTCTCTCTTTTTTGTCCTGCGTATTTGTGGAGTTAAATAACTTTTGTCTGAATCGTCTCTGCATTTAAACACCTTTAATGTTTGAACTCATTAGGTCTGTTTTTGGTGTTTTCCACATCCTCCTCCCGTCTTGACCCCTTCTTTCTTCTCCCGTCCTCTGCTGGTTTGGATCTTACTTCCTCTCAACCCTCCGCTGACCTCCTCCAGCATCCCTCTCCTCCTCCTCCTCCTCTTCCTCTGCTTCTTCCTCTCTTTGTCTCTGCTTTGATCTCGACTTTATTTATTTCTTTTGCCGCCTCTCGCTTGTTTCCAGCTCATCTTGTTTTTCTCACGCTCCACCAGTCGATCTGAAAGCATCTCTCCCTCCGTCTTCTCCACCATCTAATTCTCTTCCTCTTATTTGCTCTTGTTTACTCCTAATCCTTCGTCCTCTTCTGCATTTCTGTATCTCACTGCTGAAAAGATGATAAAAGATGTTTTAAGCCCACATCGTCTTTCCTTCTCTCTGTCGGTGTCAAAGGTCATGCTTACGGTGATATTTGTGGCTAAAGAATCAAAGCATTTACTGTTGCTAATCCTCTCTGTCTGTCTCTCTGACAGAAAGCAGACCTGGCGGTGGCCGGCTTCACCATCACCTCAGAGAGAGAGAAGGTGATCGATTTCTCCAAACCCTTCATGACTCTGGGGATCAGCATCCTGTACCGGGTTCATCTGGTAAACTCACCTTCCTCACTGTCCGTTTTCTTACTTTCTCCTTGACGTGGCTCAAAAATATCGACCGGAATATAAAATGAAGGATTGTTTTACGATTGTTTTTACTTGTCCTGCTGAAAAAGATTTATTAAGACTTTTCACTTGTTCTTCATCACTGTGGAGCGTGAGCAGAGACATCAGGAGACTCTAAGATCCTATATAAGATCCTTCAGAGAGTCCTGCTGCTTGTTACACTGTGCTAACCTGACGCACTGCAAACAGGCCTAACACAAGCCGCACTGCAACGCTCTGCACTGTTATGCTGTTCAGGCTTTAATATGTCTAAAAGCTGATCATCTGGATTTCATGGATTTATGAACTGGCTGAAAATCACAAAAATTATAGCAAATAAAATGAGATCTGAAATTTCATTAATAAAGTCCTAAATGTAACTTGTTGAAACCTGCAAATTAAAAAGAAAGCAAAGTTGTCTGTAATTTATGAAAAACAGATATATTCAACTGCTTTTTATAAATGAATCTATCATTTAAAAATGTTTTTGTAATTTAATAACTAGTTGGCAGTTATTTGCGGACCTTCAGCACTCTGTCTGAGAGTGATTGCAGTCAGACTGCAATTGTTTGGAGACAGGTTGCTTCCCACCAGGCGTGCAATGACCTTGTAGTACCCGTCACCAATTGTTCCTCGTCACAGGCAGGTGCTGCTATCGTTGCTCTAGTGTGACTGCGCCATTGACGAGGAGCGTGTGACTGCAGTTCCTGTTTCTGTAGAATATGTATTAGAAAGATGTGTAACGGAAAGGAGCATTAGCATTAGCGCTCACCTCTCCTGATGGTGTTCCACATTGTCATAAAATGCAGCTTCTTGAGCTCATAAACGTGTTTGTTCCCAGAGCCACTACCTTCAGAGAACATCACTCACAGACACACAACGCCACTGAGGGCAGGAGCTTCTCATTAATGACAGTACAACAGGTCAAAGTGAGAAAGCTGCTGAACAAAAGGAGCAAACCTTTCCTGACTCACTGACGCACTGGAACAATAATATATGCTGACAATCGCACTTTCAAAGGTCATTTACCAAATAATAATCTTGCCTTAACTTTATTTTTTCTTCCCATAGCATGCACTGTATGATGTGCCCCCCCCCCCTCTCAGTGCAGGCATATCAAACAATAAAACACCCACAGCACCTGTAAGGCTGTCATCAAAAATACATGCTGTTCCACTGTGGAGCTGTCAGTCCTAGAGGCTTCAAATAATGAGAATAGGTTTCAGCACAGAGCTAGCTGTGTTAGCGGCACACAATGGTCTTATTTCTCTGCACTGCAGTGCGCAGCCTGTAAAGCCTCCTGCCACCTTCAGAGGCTTTAAATCCTCCGCGTATAGAAGAGCTGAAGAGTCAGAGAGGCTGCGGCTGTGAGGTTTCTTCTTGTTAAAATTTCATTTTTTTTCTCTCCACTATCACCATGTTCTTCTCAAAGGTTTCTCTGTGGAATATGGTAGAGTCTTGCCCTCACTACGTATGGCGGCCAAAGGGCGCTCGCCGTACACATTGGTGCCGTATGAATTTAGAGAAGTAGTTGCTTTGAAACTCAGTTTGATTGGACACTTCTCATATGATCATATTCTTTCATTACTCAGTGGGCACAGTGGAAAAAAATCCCACTCAAACCAGCGATATCAACTTCGATATCAGCAGGTTTCCTCAAAGCGTGCACATTACAAGACTGCTGCTGAGCTGAGAACAGCTGCTGTGTGTTTAATGGAGGTCCTAATAAATTAAAGAGGGACAGTGGCAGCGCATGTATTTGTACCAGTTTGCATTTAAGACTTCAGAATCTGGGGAGCAGAGGATTTAAATGCACCAGACAACTTTGATTACCTGAGGATTTCAGCAGTTAGGTTAGTATGTGAACCATGTTCGGCTGCCACTGAAGTCGTGATTGGCAGAGTCACATTCACTTTGACTTCACTAAATACCTGCAGCCTCCTGCTGTCGCGATCCTGGATCTTTGACCCGGCATTTTCGGGTTTGTCGCTCTCTCTGTTTCGGGCTCGTTTCTTGATGTTCTGCAGTTTTGCGTGTGATTTCCTTCACAGTTACATTCACGGGCGTTGCTATAGTTTTCTGGGTCATGTTCTTCGAGATGGTTTATTTGTATCCTGATGCCTTCTTGGTTCTTGTTCTTTGTTGTGTCATTATTCCATCAGTTCTCGGTTTGCCTGTTTGTGTGTCTGTTTAGTTTCCCTCAGCCTGCCTGCCTCTGTTCTTTCAGGTCCATGTTCGTGTTCCCTCCTGAAGTCATTCCCTGTTTTATTTGCCAGTTTTGCCTCCAGAGTCTGCATATTGGGTCGTCTCCATGCAGGACAGAAACGAGGTGGAGCTCAGGATTCGTTCTCTGGTTGGATCCTGAGCTCCACCTGAGCTGTCAGATTTCACCAGAGAACATCTGGCACAGGAGTTCATTGGTTCTCATTCAGTTGCCTCTCCTTGATCTCAATTGTAAGAGTTTGTGAGGTCGCAGCCTCTCTCTGCTCATGCATGACTCTCCAATTAGCAGCGCTCTTGATAGATTGTGTTGGTCATTATTGAAACAAACTGGCTGTCCATGCTCATTCATTTATACATTGTTAGATCACCTGCAGACCTTTCCACCCACACTGGTCTGTCCTGTACTTGCAGCTGTAAAAACTCACTGAGATGGGCGACTGATAAAGCATAAATTTGAATCCTTTCGACAGATTCAGTACATCACTGGCATCCTGATGTAAATTAGGTCGTGGCTTCAATTTAATGTGTGCAGGCGCTGAAGATTCAACTGAAATAAAACCTTCTACATGAAGTGACCCTTTGAATCCAGACAGGTGTGCATGCTGGAATCCATCAAATGGATTTTAAATGGGGGGGTGCTGCAGTGCATGGTTAAAGCGCTGCAGGCCGTTTGTTTTCTTCCAAATAAGAGTTTTGAGAGGATGTTAAAAGGTCCATTTATTTCGGAGCCGTCTGTACACTCGACACAAACTTTTACAAATTGAACAGCTGAGCGTTTGCACCTGTTGACATTTCCTGTCTGCCCCTCGCCCCGTCGGCTGGACGATTTGATGGGTTCAGACAGAAAAGGCTGCAGTCACGGCAGCCGCTTCCTCGGCACGGCCCCTCGCTGCTGGAGGCAGCCGTCGCTCGGGTCACTCAGTCAAACTGTGAGTTTGGGACGAAGCGACTGCAAATGTTCCTGCGACCTGAGAGATCACGCAGGAAGGGGGGAGAGCTGGGAGAGCAGATAAAAGCAGAGGCGAGCACACAGATGGAGGGCATGTTTCTTCTTCTTCTGTGATTGGGTTTGGGCGAGAAGGTGACAGGAGCTGCTGCTTGAAAAATATGAGTTTTTCAGCCTCTGAGGGAGGATCGGTGACTCTGCGTCCCTGACTGGAATCTAAAGCACTGCCTTCATGCACCCCCACTTCCTGTGAGTCTGACAGAAACCTGCTCAGGTTGTAGATTTTGGTGAAGCTGGAAAAGTCGTGCACTTTGAATAACAGTGTGTGTGTAGGAGCATGTTTCCCGTGAGTTTTCCAGTTTTAGGTAACTGTTCGATGGTTAAATACAACTTTTTCCTGCTTATGAAAATGTGCATAAACACAGCATCAGGTCCTGACTTTACCTCTTTCTTTTTTACAGCTTATTGTTCTGTCGATTTAATATGGAATGACCTGGCTTAGCAATCTACAGTCAACGACTGTCAGCGGCATGTGATCTGTTTTTATTTTGTCTCTCCTTTTTGGAGCGCAGCCACTGCAGCGTCACTTTATCTCGGTTGTGTGGCTTTAGGCTCTGCAAACATGGGTTTTGCGTGTTTTTTCTGTTCTTGTTAGAAGACCCTCAGCCTCTGACAGCGTCTGGAGTGAAGCCTCTTAACTGCCGTGTTTAGGTTCCTCCTCAGGTGTTTCACTCGAGGAGAGTCAGGCACATTTTCAGCTGTCTGTTTTCCACGTTTCTGTCTCCAGCAATTGTGGAGTTTTCATTTGCATGACATTATCTGACCCACAAAGCATACATGGCTCAGTCACTTTTAAGCCCTCACTGAGAAGTTAGCAGCAGCAGAGTTTGGCGTGAGCAGCTCGAGTGCGAGAAATGTTAATAAAACATTTATTCGTCATTATCATTATTTCTTGCTCGTGCATCTCCCCTGAAGACAGCCTGATGAAGGCCGCAGAGCCTCTGCCCACAGCTACTGTACATCTGTGGCTCATTAGCATTCACCTCCACCATCTGCCCTCCATGTTTGATCCAGTCCGCTGTGAGAGCTTCAGTGTATTGACTTTGCGATCAGTCAGCTGTTTAATGTGTGCGCTCACACAGCAGCATCCCAACGGCATTTTCTTAAGTGTTTATTTACGGATTAAGTTGACCGAGAGCACATTTGCACTCACAATAACGGCCTGCAGGGGCGATTTACGTTCTCACACCGCTGAGCTGACGAGCAGTCGGAGATCCATCGCCTCGATGAAGAGGAGTCTCCGGCCTCCCGCTCCGGTGTAAAGTGGAGGATCTGAACCGAGGCGCTCTGAATTCATCCTGCTTCCACCAGGCGTCTGTTATCGAGTGCAGCGGCGCTGACAGATTAACTAACAGACTGTGTTGATGATGCTGCTGCACACACACACACACACACACAGGCTGGTTTAGTGTGCTGCGGGGTCCTTTGCCCTCCCCTCACTCTTTTATTTGTGCACGTTCGCTCTGCCTGTGTCTCCTTCATAGTGTTTTACTTTGATCAACCCTGTGCAGTGTGAACTTTGACCTCTATTATCTATATATTACAGATCTATTAACTCTCACTAAAAACAAAGGACTGATCATATTTCACTGCATGGAAGCCATTTGCTCTGCAGACTTTTACTGCATGTTTCTATCGGCTAAATATTCCCAACATCTGAAAATGATGCATGTATGTGAGCATAAAAACTGAAATGATCATTTTGTCTGGTAGGACAACAAAGTGTTTCCAAGCCTCCTGAGAGTCTCATCGTGGCCCGTGATGATCGCTGAGTTTTGATCAGCTGTTTCCTGTTTGGTTACCTTTTTGATTTTGACTTTGAGGTTCATGGTTGGATTTCATTTTCAATCCCGCATGGGGTGCTTCAGGTCCTGCCTTATTTAGTTCTTGTGTAGATTTTTGTATCCTGGTGTGGGTTTTGTATCTTTGGTTTCTTTTGTAAGCATCGGCTCTTATTTTGGGTTGATTATTTGTGCCTCTGTCTCATCTCTCCGTGTTTCCTTCTATCAATGTTTCAGGTTCTGTTGGTCTTTGTTGCGGCGTTTGTTATCCTCCCTAGTTTGTGTTTGTGTCTGGGTCTGGACTGTTTGGGGGACTTTTTTGATTTTGCTTTTTGATTGGTTCATCAGGTTTTTGGGTCATTTGGTCTGATTCCTGTGTCTTCCTCACTCATAATACTGGATTTGATCCCAGTTGGAATTGCCCCAAATACCTGATCTGGAATCAGGGTCATTCTGATCAGATGCCTGAAGGAGTAGTGTAGTAAGACTGAACCCTATCTCTCAGAGGAGAGCAGGCTTTGGATCGGGCAGCAGGCAGGCAAATTCCCAGCTACCTAAAGTAATGGCTTCCCCCAGTGCAAAACTTTTAGCTGCAAAAAAAACGATTTAATGC
>VUQK01037521.1:0-16293 GCA_015106715.1 Bujurquina vittata | reverse complement strand
CCAGCCAAACTGAGCAATCATAGGAGAAGAGCCTTGGTGAGAGAGGTAAAGAAGAAGCCAAAGATCACTGTGGCTGAGATCCAGAGATGCAGTAGGGAGATGGGAGAAAGTTCCACAAAGTCAACTACAGTGCCTTGCGAAAGTATTCAGCCCCCTTGAACTTTTCAACCTTTTGCCACATTTCAGGCTTCAAACATAGAGATATAAAATTTTATTTTTTATGAAGAATCAACAACAAGTGGGACACAATTGTAAGTGGAATGAAATTTATTGAATGTGTCAAACTTTTTTTTAACAAATAAAAAACTGAAAAGTGGGGTGTGCAATATTATTCGGCCCCCTTGCGTTAATACTTTGTAGTGCCATCTTTTGCTGGTTGAAAAGTTCAAGGGGGCCGAATACTCGCAAGGCACTGTATCACTGCAGCCCTCCACCAGTCGGGGCTTTATGGCAGAGTGGCCCAACGGAAGCCTCTCCTCAGTGCAAGACTTATGAAAGCCCACATAGAGTTTGCCAAAAAACACATGAAGGACTCCCAGACTATAAAAGATAAGGTTCTCTGGTCTGATGAGATGAAGATTGAACTTTTTGGTGTTAATTCTAAGCAGTAAGTGTGGAGAAAACCTGGTACTGCTCATCTGCCCAATACATTCCCAACAGTGAAACATGGTGGTGGCAGCATCGTGCAGTGGGGGTGTTTTTCAGCTGCAGGGACAGGATGACTGGTTGTAATTGAAGGAAAGATGAATGTGGCCAAGTACAGAGAGATCCTGGAAGAAAACCTCTTTCAGAGTGCTCAGGACCTCAGACTGGGCTAAAGGTTCACCTTCCAACAAGACAATGACCCTAAGAACACAGCTAAAATAACAAAGGAGTGGCTTCAGAACAACTCTGTGACCATTCTTGACTGGCCCAGCCAGAGACCTGACCTAAACCCAATTGAGCATCACTGGAGAGACCTGAAATGGCTGTCCACCAACACTCACCATCAAAACTGACAGAACTGGAGCGGATCTGCAAGGAAGAATGGCAGAGGATCCCCAAATCCAGGTGTGGAAAACTTGTTGCATCATTCCCAAGAAGACTCATGGCTGTACGAGCTCAAAAAGGTGCTTCTACTCACTACTGAGCAAAGACTCTGAATACTTGTTACCATGTGATAGTTCAGTTTTTCTTTTTTAATAAATTTGCAAACATTTCTACATTTCTGTTTTTTTTTTCTGCCAAGATGGGGTGCTGAGTGTACATTAATGAGAAATAAAATGAACTTTGATTTTAGCAAACGGCTGCAATGAAACAAAGAGTGGAAAAATTTAAAGGGGTCTGAATACTTTCCGTACCCACTGTAGTTAGTAGGATTAGGCTGTAGTCATGAGTACCACAGCAGTTGCAGAATTTAGACTAACTGGCAGCTTTAATAGAAGAGATATGCTTATGTAAAGACTTGCTCAATATTATATCACCTGATCAATCCAATAGAGCTTCTATGGGAAGAGATGGAACAGGAGATTCACATCCTGACAAATCCACAGCAACTGTGTGATGATGTCCTATCAGTGTCATATCAAAATCTGAGGAATGTTTCCAGCACCTTGTTGAATCTGTGCTTTGAAAAACTGAAGCACTTCTAAAAGCAAATGTGGGTCCAACCTAGCAAGGTGTACCTAATAAACTAGCTTTCATTCCCTATTTTTGTTTGTGGGCAATTCAGTCTGCCCTGATAGCTCATTGTTAACGGTTTCCTTCTCTATGATTATCTCATACAATAAGAGAGACACTTTTAGCTGCTCCCTTCTCTCATAGAAGCGCTACATCCAGCAGCTCCACATGTTTGATTTGGCAGATTTTTACACTAGATGCACTTCCTGATACACCCAAAGGAGGTTTGTGCCTCTAGCTGGAACTGAACCAACAACCTGGCACTTGGCAAGTGGGCAAAGTGTTGCTGGCACTATTTCATATAAGATGTAGTGGCAGCAACACAGAACACACTTTGACACTTTGAAGTAGATAAAGAAATAAATGAAATAAATACACTTAAAATTGAGATATAAATGAAAATAAGAAAAATTTAACAATATGTATGGAAGTTAAGTGTCCATTTAACTCTTTAGGTCTTATTGCACAGTTGTACTGTAATCACATTTGTTTGTTTTTTCATATTGAGATTTCTAAACCAACAAATAATACAAGGACACCATTGATTGTTGCTATCACTTTTTCGCACGCACCTTCAGTATTTGCATCAAATTGTAATTTGTTAATTTGTTGTTGTTTACATATCAAATTATCCAAACAGATGTGGCAAAAGCCAGATTAATCCCTCCACAGCTGAACCATTTGTAGGTGTTGACATAGCCTACAGCCACTCCAGTTGCTCTTGTTTTGCCTGGAGTGTACTGTTTGCAGTGGTGTGAAAATATACGAAGTACACTGTTTGACCCCAGCACTGCCTTCTTCCCAAGGTTGCTTCCACTATACAAGGTTTTTTTTCTGCAAAAGGTAACTTTTGTCTGGCTCTCTCAATGGGTTGCTATTCACAGGCTTAACAACCCTGTGATAGGCCTCAGGGCAGATATTTTTAGGGCCTCTGAGTACCGACTACCACGTTGTACTGCAGCAAACAACTTCTCACATTTTCTCTCTCTCACATTGGCTTGCATTCTCTCTCTCTCTCTCTCTCTCACACACACACACACACACACACGCACACACACACACACACACACACGCACACACACGGGTCAATAAGCACACTCATTTATGAAATACTTCATTCAACAGTCATTTCCAGCTTCTATCACACACTCATAATAGTATTATATATTTTCAACATATAAACAATAACAACTTTTCAGTCCTTCACAAAAACACAAACTACTCACCCATCAGCATTTCATCTTTTGGGCCTTGCACTCATTGATGACACTACTCAAAGTATTGGCTATATACTCATTCTGCTCTCTTCTCTCCTTCCTCTGTCGAGTGCTACATTTTTTTTTTGCTTGCTAAAGATAATTTAAAATTCTGCTGCACCAGTCAATTAGAATCTAAGCAATTTGCCACAAAATAATTGTTGCATAGTTATGTATGCATGTTAACAGGTTTACGGGCATTTTGCACAGATGACACGGAGCAAGGTCAGCAAGTACAAGTAATATATTTTTCAGCATCACTCTCTACCATTAAAACCTTTCAGGAAAGGTGGCTATTTTAGTCAGTGGAGTGTAAAATGACTGAGTAAATATTTGCTTTACCTAAACACTGAATATGAGCATGCAGTACAGTATGGAGGAGGGGCCCCTCTTATTTCTTCTATATTACCTCTGCTGCCCCCCTGGGACTGTACGCCTTTTTAAGTCAGTTTCTAAGTGAGTAAAGCTTATATAAAAAGCACTTTTCACAGACACTGTCACAAAGTGCTGTACAATCAAATTAATAAAAACTTAAAGTAATCACAATAAAAAAAAATGTAATTACAAGTAATAGCAATAAAAGATCTAGTTTTGTATTGCTATTACCTACAAGGTACCTACAAGTTCTAAGTCTGCAATCGAAGACTGAAAGCAGCAGTGTGTATAATCAGATGCTGAGAAAAATCATCTGGACCATGTCTATTTAGTGCTCTGTATGTAAGTACAAGAATTAAAAAAAAATCCTAAAATCTACTGGGCATCAACTTAAAGAATATCAAATGAATGAGCTCACTTACCAGAACACATTAATAGTCTGGGAGCAGTTTGTATAGCTTGGAGGCATGAAAAGAGATGATTTGTCTAAGCCAGTAAACAAGGAATTACAGTAATCTAAGAGCTAAGACACAAATACATGAATAATTTTCTCCAGTTCTACTGCGGAGACTATAGCTCGCAATTTAGGAATGTTCCTCGAATGGAAGAAGCAGGAACAAGAAACAGATTTAACATGTGAGTTGAAGCCCAGAGAGTAATCAGATATGGCAAGATTGTGAACACTAGACTTTGCAGATGAGCAACAGGAAGCAATCACTTGACTGATTTGTGGATGTAGCTCAGGAGGCGCCATAATCATGGTTTCAGTCTTATTGGAATTTAAAACAAGATAAGAAAGCCTGGGTTAAACAGTCCACTTGGGTGGATGGCCTATCCAACTGGTGAGGCTTAAAAGACAACTGAATTGCATAGAAATGATGAGAAATGTTGAGTAATAAGAAAGATTGAATGATTTGTCAAAGCCCAGCTCAAAGACAAAGAATGGGAGACAACATGCGGCGGTGATCAAGAAAATATGTATTTATTAACAAAAACATACAATTTAAAATGTGTACTTCACTAGTGAAGAGTGTAAGGCAGGTGTGGGTGGTTGCTAGTGTTTGTGGAAAGCAAAAGAAAGCAACCTCATGCTGTATCATAAAACTGGGAAAGACTTTCAGAGAGAGTGCAGGAATAAGTGAGCTTTTATAGATGAACACACCAGGCCCAGTTGTGGCTTATGCAGCTAATCGTGCTCTGATCAGCACCTGCAGGACAATGCACAGCACAATAAAAGAAAAATACGCTTAGTACCCACATGAGCCAATACACTTTGCTCTCCAGGGTTTTTGCAGGGTTACAAAACACATGTGATCAATAGCATTGGGACTAGCATTAGTGTCTTTGTTGCATTTAGGTGTCCAGTAAGCTGTGCCTACGTGCCAGCATGCACATCAGCTGAGAACAAAAACAAAAGCAATATGTTAATATGATACAATCAGCACACAACGCCATTTGTATTGTGATGACATATAATGTGTTTTTTATTGTATTCATTTATTGTGTCTAAAAAGAAGTGTTTGTCAGGGATTCATTTTCTATCTGGAGAAAAAAAGTAATAAATATAATTGTGTGAGAGGAATGCAATGCATTTTCCAGTTGGTTCACCACATTCTGACTGGTTACTCACCAATAATACAGGTCACCACCACCATTTTAGTTCTGATGACCATGCAACATGTGGGCAACACCAGGGAAAAAGCTTCAAAGCTAAAATGCATTATTGAACTAAAAGTACTCAGAGTATAAATGCCCTCATTAATGCTGCAGAGTTCTCTAGCTGGGTCTTTAAATGTTCTGAATATGCTCAAAGGTTGACTAACCCATGGCCACTGTGCTAGGGTTGCCTGAGGGGTGCATTTTCTGTGTTTTCTGTGTCATGAAAGCAGCTCTTTTTTACCTGGCTAAATCACCTCGGTAACTCAGACCTTGGGCAGTTCACTAGATATCGTATATTATCATATTCACTACAATGATCAGGCCAAAGGTCATCCAGGTTCACTTAGAAGAGGTTACAAAGAATCTCAAATATCAATATTTCACCAGAAATTAGATTCATAAAAGGAAACAGTAGCTGCTCCATCATAAGAGCCACATACAAAACAACAGACCTTGCGTAACAAATAATGTCAGTACAATAATTCCAACCCCCAATTGTCAGTTCAATCTGTTGAATTCATTGTGTTTCTTAGCAGCTTGGAGAACCACAGAATTTACAAAAATAACTATTTCTTTCAATATCCTTGAAGACCTTTTGTCCTATTTTTTTTTCCTGGTCAAAGGGAACAAATACCTGAGCTCAAGAAAAGTTAACGTCCAACATCGGGGCCTTAAATTTGAATAATCACACTATACACATTTAGTTTCTTCAGTAAACAATAAACATCACAGCAGTTATTTTAACATCTTACTGAGTATAACAGGAGGTCTAGCACTCACAATGAATGTGCATCGGAAATGTACTCACCAGAGGAATTTAAGAATGCCTGCTGGACTCAGCTCAGCTTTAAAGCCAGCCTACAGAGCTTTTCCAATAGTTCTTGATTTCTGAGCTTTAGTTGGCACTGCCACAGAAAATTGTGTGAAGTGGTCACTGATAACTAATATGCTTCGAGTGTGTGTATTATGTGGCTTGGGTGACAAATAGTTCAAGCAGATAGTTTTATTTTAATGTTTACAAGAGGTGCGCCGCTTTCTTCCTGAAACTGTGTGGACACTTCTTCTCCACAGACTTGCTATCCTAGGCCAGTAAAATCTGTCATGGGCAAGATGCTTGTTCAAAACCAAGGTGACCAATTTCATCATGCACTCCGTGTAGTGGTTTCTCTCTGAACTGCTCAGGTAGGACTAACTGCAATACAGTGTAGTCTCTATTTGTCCACTTGCAGTACAATATTCCATCTCTTAGTTCCCACCTTCTCCAGTCCCTAAAAAGAAGCGTGACATCAAGGTCAAGGTTTGTCCCTCTGAAGCTGGACTTTTGAGTTCTTCTTGGCATAGAAATTACATGGGAGGACAACTGGGTCATCCTTTTAAGCTTTGTGCAAGTCAGAACTCAGATGGTAACAAATCCTCTCTAAAGACATCTGTAGCTGCTGAGGGGTCAGAAACAGGAGACTCCACAACCAAGGGCTGCTCTATGTCTGAACAGTACTCAGTCTGACACCACAAGATGGCACTGGCATGAGGCAGATACCTCGCGACTCATCTCAGTGCTCCCCTCTAAATGATTTTTCATGTCATCATGTCTTTCTGCTTTGTCTTTGGGAGGCGAGGTTTGGGAAAGGCTAATCAAGCACACCTCACTGTATGTGTGTGTGTGTGTGTCTTCTCACTGCAAAAGAATGGCAACAAAAGTTGGGAGAAAGCGACAGAGTCTCATGTAGGATTTCTTTGAGTACAATAGTGAGACAGAAACAAGTGTCTTGTCTCAAACACCAAGCTCAAAGTCCACTTGAGAAGCGCACAAGGTGGCTATGAAACCACTCTGAACCTATGCAGAAACCTGACCTGCACCTCTTGAGAAATGAAACTACACGTTGGGGCCACACAGCCCAGAATGATTGTGATTGGCCTGTTCACCGCTGCCGAGTCTTCTCGTGTTTTTCCGGCTACATTTGGTTGCAGTTTTTGAATTTATCAGTGGGAGAATAACGATCAGCAATGATAATCAAAAGCATCAATATAAGGACTCACAAACATCAGCAAACCACTGAAGGGAGACTGCTGTGGGGAGAAAAAAATGACCACAAAGAGCGTTTCTGTTGGCCGGCACCGCATATAAAACACCGCCACATGACCACAAAGTCATTAAACCACATAATGCAACACACAAAGGAAGATCACATGGCATTCCACCTCCAATGTCCAGGCCACCGCCTGGTTTATCCCTGTTAAAGCAAAAAAAATGCCAACAGATGCCATGATGCGTGCATGCACATGAAAAAGAGTGTGTGTGTGTCTTGTGGCTGTGTGCCCTGGATACTTTGCAGAGTTCCATACAAGATAGATGAAAACTGGAGATGATGGGGCATGATGATGTGAGAGAATGACAGCAAATCAGAGAGGAGAGAGAAGATTTGTCAACATTGTCATCATTTATCAACAATATTTGTTTTCTTTTGTTCAACATACTAAAGTTAGCAATTTTTGTAAGCGCATGTTTAACACCTGTTAATTGATGAAAATATATTTTTGGTTTCACAAAATTTCCTTGAAGTCAGACTGAACTGAGCTCTTGCAAATGGCAGTAATACTATTAAGACTATGCTGAGAGTCTTTTATTTTGGTAGAAAATCTTAGAAAGCCCACATTTTGTCAGTCAGGAGCTAGATCAACATGTTGACCGATGATAGTGAAAGGCAGAAGTACAGACAACGCACTGAAAATTAAAGCACATGGTGCAGAGGCTGACTAGCTCGCAGGAGGGATGCAAGTAAATGACTGTGCCAGAGCAACAACAAGGCTGAGTTTGACAGCGTGGGAAATCTGAAGTGATGTAAAGAATAGACTAGCAGCCTGAACACCCAGGAATGCAGGCAGATGAGTGAAAACAGATCCTCCTTATTGAATTTATGCATGAGCTTCATTTTAAATGCCTGAATTTTATTTATTTATTTATTTATTGGTACTTTTACCCAAAACTGAACATAAACCTGTGGCACAGTGAAGTTACTGAATACAACAGATATCGCAATACTTTTATTAGGTACTGCTGAGTTTTCTGCACACTGTAAACCTTTAAGCACATTATTTGAATGTAAATGGTGAATGGACTAGTTCTTATATAGTGCTTTTCTACTCTGACTGAGCACTCAAAGCACTTATACAGTACAACATGTTTGCATTCATCCAATCACACCCATTCATATAAACACTTCCATTTGAATCTAAGCTAAGTGCTTTTATTATCTAACGTTCATGCACTCATTCATACTCCAACGCTTGGGGTTCAGCATCTTGCCCAAGGATACTTTGGCACCTACTGACACTTCTGATCAGTAGGTAACCTGCTCTACCTCCTGAGCTACAGCTACCCCATAATGTCCATCCATCCATCCATCCATCCATCCAATCACCCACCCAGGTTACCATTCACACCCAGATCACCCTGAAATGCATTATGGCACATTTTAATTGATCAACACTATTCAGAGCTGTTCTTATTATTTTTGCTGCTAGTGATTTAATAAAGGAGATATGGTGGAATAAGTAATGTGAAACTCACTACTATTACATAAAACATGAATAAACATGACATTTTGTTTTGCTAGAAGATGCTTATATGTGTCACACATATACATATATGTATCATATGTATCATAAGCAAATGTACAAATCCAAAAAATGTTTCCTTCTGACTTTATCCATCTACAGCAGGTTTGTTGTTGCCCAGTTTGGAAAATCTCATATGGAAATATCTGCCTTCTATTGCACCCCCCATTGTGGTGCTCAAGGTGCCAAAAAAGAACTGATACTGTATAGTGTAAGCATGGCTTTCCCTTGTAATGTTAGCTAGTTTCATTTTTCTTTTATCTGATGCATGTAGAAGACAGACAGAAAATAGTTCTTACACAAAACTATTCAGAGGTTTCTGCATTTATTTTGAGCAGGATCTTTGGAAAGAGGCATTACTAGAGTACTTGAGAATTTTATATATTTGTCACTCTGAGTCAGAACTGTGGAAAGGGCCTTGAAATTGGCAATGCTTAAATGTGTGTGAGTATGTTTGTGTGTGTGTGTGTGCGTGCGTGCGTGTGTGTGTGTGAGGTGCACACACAGGTGAGCAAACTCATTCTGAAACCAGAAAGAAAAAGCACGCTCGTCTTGCATTTGCGAGCTCCTTTCAGACACAGCAGTTAAGAACATGCAACTATTTAAGCACAGCTGACTAGAACATCCAAATGTGCACAATATTTTACCAGACCCAAAAGCACCCAGTTTGCACAGCACAGAACATTCAAATACCATTTTGCAGCAAAGGTATTAGAGTGAATTACAGCATAATGAGCAGCTCACAGTAAGCCAAAGCATTGCTTTCATCTGGCTGTATGGTTATAATACTCTAACTTGAAGCTCAGAGGTTTAGCTGAATTCTTCATGAGTGCAGTGATACTAAAAGTCTTCACAATGTCTGTGAGGACGTCCATCAGGGGCAGATGTGTGAGTCTCTTTTGCAGCATACTGGACCATAGCCAGGTGTTTAATCCTTGCAAGTTGGAGTGTGATCGCTCAAGGCAGCTGCTGTTGGTGACTAGACTATGTATCATAATTTGATAATGATGCTTGGCTATTAAAAGAAAAACAAAAATCATTATTAGTATTGCAGCTTTCTAAGTCACACATTTTTGAGATAAATAACAGCAGGAATATTGTTGACCATGTTTCAACACTTTTCATGCTGTCCTTATTAAGAGCTGCTGCAGGCAACATATTTTCAGTGAAAACGATGTAAATTTAGTAAAATCAACCATCATCAGAGATACAGCACTCAATCCCAAAACACAGTGAAACTATGATGTTGATATAACTCCTTACCATTAGATGATATTTTCTTAGAATCGTGAAGTTCTATTGTTCACCTCAGTCAGTCCACGCAGAAGGTCAAACACCATGAAATATGCTTATATGTAGCTCAAAGCTACGATGTACGATGTTGCATGTGTTTCATGTGGATGGGTTAACAAGGCCTGCATTTACCAAAGAGTTAAGTCTTAGTCCAGTAGCTACAGGCTTGTTGGTGTGGCTGAAGGCCGAATTCACTGAGCTCCTGAGAGCTATCCATTCTTTCATGAATGTTTGTAGAAGCAGTCTGCATGCCTATAGGTGCTTGGTTTACACACCTGTACAGATGGACGTGATTGGAACACCTGAATTCAATGATTTGGATGGGTGAGTGAATACTTTTCTCAATATAGTTTATTTAACAGATGGTAGGTATCTATGCTGCAGATATTTCCAAAGCTGAGCCAGTCACCCCAATACAGTCTAGAGAAAAATCCCAGCACTATAGGCCAGAATAAAAAAACATCAATTTTAATCTGATGGTTAACCATCCATTTGAGTTATTTCAAGTAATTTACACTGACTCAACATGACAGGGAAACTGTGCATTAAATTACACTTAACTGTTTTAGGCAATTTTTCCTTTGAGTGTGTGTTGAAGATAAACGGTAGCTTAAAAACTAAGAGTTCAGAGGTGTTTGCATTTAAGATTCATGTATGGTAATCAGGCTTTTCAGCAGGTGTTGTACTGAGATGTGGTACAGGTTTGCTCGGGTCGAGGCTGTTCGTGAACACTGCAAGAACACAAACCAACCAGGATCCACGTTTGCTTATATAATGTATTATTAAATTATAACTAGCTGGTCTGGGATATGTATTCAATAAGCACATATGCCAAGATATAGATAGCCTTCTCAAAAAGAAGTAATCTCCGGAGCACTGGAGGAGGGCAATCTACTCCTGCAACACTGAGCAACTTGTGAGGAATATATCTAGTATGGAGGTTTTTCACAGGGGAAACTTGTCTCACAAACCTGTCTGAATCTCTCTGCCTTTGGAGCTCAATACAGTAAAGTGTGAAAGGGATGTAATCTTCTTTTTTTTTGTGAAGGAACAAAAGAGACTGCAGGCACATCACGACCAAAGCAGTGTCTCTTAAAAGGTGCTGTTTATTTGTGGAAGACACTCAGCTCACATCAGTCAATAAGGTCTAAGCCCAGTCCCAGGTTGTAATGATTTAGAGCAAGCTGTAAAACAGCACTTCAGGTTGAAACTCTCAGCCTACTGAAAAATGACAAGCATAGAAAGTGCGTTAATATTTTTTGATTGGAATGCACTTCCGTTTAATTCATTCAATAATTCCTTTAAGAAGTTCTGTATTTTTCTACCAACAATAATCCAAATAATAATAAGTGATGTGACCTCTTGTGAGGCGGTGGCTAGCACTGCCCTGGGTGGTCAGAAGGCTCTGGGTCTAAATCTGGTCAGGATCTTTCTGTGTGGAGTTCGCATGTTCTCCCCACAGCTATGAGAGTCACAGACCCAAAGCATGCAATTAGTGGGGTTAGATTAAATTGGTAAGCCTAAATTGCCTAAAGGTGCGAATGTAACTGTTTCTCTATGTTAACTCTGCGACAGAATGGCAACCTTTCCAGGGTGCTGAAGAACATCAGAACAGTAGTTATTAACTTTGTTAAGCTCGGCTTTCTGCTTCGGGCTCTAAGCCCACTCACACGAAAAGTGGTATTTCGTGGGTAATATGACTTCTTCCACACAAAATGATCCCTGTGAGTGCTGCCTACTCAAATCATAGACATTATCAAATGATAATGCTAAAATGGTGATATAAATAATAATAATATAACACAATCTGGTGATTTAGCACATAGATGGGGAAACTTAACAATTTAATCAAGTTAATTATTTTATTGCTAAGTGCACTGCTGTTTATTTCTAAGATGGTAGCTGCAGATCAGAGCTCTGACATGTTAACAGGGTCCATGTAAACATTAAAGGCTATTGTCTCACGGCCTATGCATTTTCTGCATCACCAAATTAAGCAATACATACACATTCCTGTGCTAAGGTGATGCACAACTTGCACATATAAACTGCATTCCCCCAGCAGGGAATCTATTGTGCTTAATACATGCTGTAAATAAAAGAGGCTGTGAAAACATGGCGCTTCCAGCTGATTTCATCCCAAAAACTCACCTGCCTAACGAGCAAGCCATGTGTTCAGGAGAAGTTACCACGGTGATTTAGCCAGGTGGCTCACTTTTATGTTGAATTTTCTTTCTTTTCTTTATGAGTAAAGAAACAAAAAAGGTCATGTTGGGTGCTGGTGCTGAGATAAAGACCCTGAAAGGGAGCAGCAAAAAGAAGAAGGTGGTTCAAGTGTTAAAGGTACACAACCCTAATGACGGAATGATTTTTGAGTTTGAGTGCCGAAACCTAAACACATGATTCAATATTGGAAAATGGTACCAAAGGGGCATCCTTTTTATATTCAAATATGAATAGAAATGTTTCGGACAAATGCCAGTAAGTTAAAAGTTGGGTGAATGTTTTAAATTTCATGAATCCAGATCTGTAATGACGAGCTCAAAGTTTATGCCTGTGATTTACACTGAAGCACGTATAAACTAAGATCTGTTTGGGTAGTAAAAATCATCTGTTTGTTCTTTTAAAAGAAGATCTTGAAATTTGAAACAGGAGCCGGGGAGAGCAGCAGGCAAGATAACAACCAATTAAAGGTGTAAATGAGTGGCCACATGGCTGACAGCAATAAGCCAAAGCAGATCAGACATAATGACTCATTAGAAAAACATTGACTTTTTAAATACAGAAGTATTTCTTTGATTGGGACTCAACTGGAGATGCATAAACAGTCAGACACATGAGACTCTCATAATAATCATGTGTTGGCCTCAGTGTTAAGCTGTAAAAAAAAAAAGAGCCGCAGCAAAAAAAAATCAAGCTGACCATTTTCTGCTGCTAGCAGAAAGCTGAGAGTGAATCAAAAGAGAAGAGTCACAGACCAAGGAACCACAACAAGTACGAAAAAACCCACTAATAAAGGTCCGCAGAGCTCAGAGAGACAGAGGCTGTTTTTTCTGTGAATTCACCACTGCAAGCAACATCTGCCACATTCACATACAGTAGTCATGTTATCCAATGATCATGAAAATAAATTGCTTATAGTAGTTTCTGATGTGCTTTCCATTAAAGAAAGTTTAACCCACAGTATATCCTTCTTTTTTTATGTTTTTTTTAATTGGACGTAAATTCTTTTTATCTATATACTGTACCAACTGTCTTCACTGAAGGTCAGTGAAGACAGGAAATAAAGCTAATGTGACAAAAACAAAAACACCTTCCTCACACCATTTGAATGTGAAAGCTGGCATTCAGAAGACTGCAGTGGACCTGGTGACGAGTGGAGTTACTGTACCCCAGTCAGAACAGACCTCCTCCACCTCTGTGTTTGGCTTCTTATGACAGATTGCAGGTAGGGGGGAAATGGGTGAGTCATCACCCCGAATGGCGTCTGCGTATTCATGCCAGGCAAATTGCTTTTCTGTGTACTCATTTGGGTGAGCTGTTTTTTTGTTTCCCAAATGGGGTGGGGGTGGATTCTCACTTCCGAGTTTTGAATTAACATATAAAACAAGGTCAAAAGTAATCAGGCTCCAGTTGGAAAATGGCCTCATGACAGCATGAGTGGGTGGCACGTGACCGGAGAGTGACATGTGACAGGTAATGTGGGGCAAAAGAATATCTGCCTGCTTTTCTTTTTTTTCATTTCTGTGGGGAAAAAAATTGTAGAAGCCGTAAACTGTTGATTTTTTTAATGCATTTAAAATCCAATGATCCTTTCATTTGTACTCAAACTTTCTTCTCATCACTAGTCAGAGCACAACATCAGTGCTGCAGGTGGGAAACGTGACACTAATGCAGATCAAAACGGCACTACAATGATAAAAAGAAAATAAAGGGAGAAAAGAGTTAATAAAATCTCATTTTGAGTGTCAAGAAAAAACTTTGATCCATTTGGTTTTATTCTGAATTATCACGTTTCTCCTCGCAGGTCGCTGTGAAACTGCAATCAAATATCACATCCTAAAAATGGGCCATACTTCTATATCATTACCAGCGTTATTATAACCCTGCTCACTATCACCCAGTTTAAGCTGTTTCACTGTATGACCCGGACAGAAAGCAAATGTCAGGAGGCTGACAGCACTGTATGTACAGTCCGTAC
Organism: Bujurquina vittata; assembly: GCA_015106715.1. NCBI lineage: Eukaryota > Metazoa > Chordata > Actinopteri > Cichliformes > Cichlidae > Bujurquina > Bujurquina vittata. The sequence continues at coordinate 2,235 of VUQK01037521.1, read as the reverse complement.
GTGTCATATAAAGGAGCCCCGGTGGAAAAGTTAAATTCCAAAAAAACAAAATCACGTGCATAAAAATTTGTTCCTTTACACGACTAATGGTTGTTTTTGAGTTGGCAAACTAGGAGGAAATTACATATTATGGCGTCATGCTTTGTACAAATCCACTGCTTAGCAACCTGATCGTACTTGTTATTGCATGTCCATGTTTCTGGAAGGTTTGGTCTAAATATAACAGGAACTCTCTTAAACAGAGAACACAGCGCATTAGGAGCGTTACACTGGAGGAGCTTCTCTCTTGAGCTCACAGGCAAAAATTGCCAATTGAACCTTATCCCTTGTAAATTGTCTCCTGGCTGGTGAAATGACTTTCAATGAAGCTTAAGATCCCGGGGGCTGCAAAATCTGATGAAGATAACAGAGGTGGAAAAATCTCATTTTTAGGGACTGAATAATGATTTTACTGGAGACGCTGTTATCTTTGTAAATTAAGGGAAAGATCAGTAATGTGGAACATTCAAAACATTTATATGAAGTAGTAATAGATGTTGTTGCATCAACTTGGAGACACTTCAGAGCTTTCCCATGACAATAAACTTTATTTCTGTTTTGTTTTCTGTGCAATGCCAGTGAATCTGTGATATTTGGATTTAAAGTTCCCACTAAATATTGTGGTTTAAGAAAATTAGTTTTTGAGAAGCATTCCAGCTGTGTATACATTTCCTGTTTAATTCTCTTTGCAATGTATATTTCTGCAGAACTCACCCTTCGTTTTCGCCAGTACCGGGCAGAAAAACATTACTGTGCAGAGAACATCACGTACTCCTCAGCTGTTATAAAATGTTGCTGAAAGCCTGGATGTAATTATTTCTACGGCTAGGATATGACTTTTCTTTTTAAACAGTGCTTTTTATTCTGTTAGACAGGGCCTCTTCTTTGCAAATTCTATTTAATTGCTAGGAAAGGTCATCTAACTGGAAATAGCCTAAATTTCTAAGGGAACAATTAATCTGCATTAGCAGGCCTAACTGAAGGTCCAGCCAGGTGTCACTGCAAATTGTGAAGCAGTCACAAAATCTGTTCATGAGCCTCAAAAATCCAGAACAAATTTATAGCTTTACTGACTAATTTCAGCTTCTTGTGCAAAACACCACCCTTTAATTCCTTTCCTCCTGCTTATGGACCAAATAAGGTATTAAATCATCTTTTATATTAGGCATTCCCATTTTCCAGGGACAGCATTTGGCCTGAAGCCAATGCGCTTAAACACAGTTAAACTGCACAAATAAAAAAAGGCAGATCCCAAAATTTGTTATGAAAGACAGTAGTGTCATATTTTAACTTCCGAGGCCTGCAAACATTTTGAATGCAGAGGACATCTCTGGTTGGAATCAAAACCTGCACAGAGTCCCCCCATGGCATCTTATTATCAGCGAAGTAGTTTTGAAAGTACCAGCCATTTATGATCAGCCAATCGGCATACATTGACTGAAGGTTTCCAGCGTCCTGTAGGAAACACTGAAAGACAGGTGTGTTGTTTCCTTTCAGTTTGATCATATAATGTGCAATCATTGTTGCATTTTTTAGCACCATTACATCCACTTTATTGTTGATGATCTAACCAGTACCCACTAAGCTAACGGCCCCAAATTTCAGGAAATTTAAAGGCATTAATTTTCGTGACATTTGAGTTAAAAATGTTTCAAGAGGGTCAAAACCCACCCCCAGAGTGGAAAATAGAGATACAGTACCGTATTTTTCGGACTATAGGTCGCTCCGGAGTATAGGTCGCAACAGCCAAAAAATGCATAATAAAGAAGAAAAAAACATATATAAGTCGCTCCGGAGTATAAGTCGCACTTTTGGGGGAAACCTATTTGATAAAGAACAGACATTTCACCGTGAAAGGCAACTTATAATAATAATCGGTTAGAGAACAGGCCGTACGGTACGCGAACGTAACACAATCAGCTACGTGACGCATAGACAACTAACTGAGTACGTGTCTGGTGTGTTATCATTAACAGTTATTCAGATAATTATAGCATGAAGAATATGCAAACTAGTTAACCAAACCATCAATCTCACTCAATGAATTCTCGTCCTCAGTATCACTTCTAAACAACTCCGCCAACTCCGGAGGTAAACGAAGCGCCTCTTCCGCTTTTGCGTCGTCAGTTGCGGTTTCAATTATTCCGGACTTTCTGAATCCCGACAGGATGGTTTCGGTTGTCACTGAAGCCCACG
>VUQK01037518.1:0-16487 GCA_015106715.1 Bujurquina vittata | reverse complement strand
CGTGGGCTTCAGTGACAACCGAAACCATCCTGTCGGGATTCAGAAAGTCCGGAATAATTGAAACCGCAACTGACGACGCAAAAGCGGAAGAGGCGCTTCGTTTACCTCCGGAGTTGGCGGAGTTGTTTAGAAGTGATAGCGAGGACGGAGAATTCACTGAGTGAGATTGATGGTTTGGTAAACTAGTTTGCATATTCTTCATGCTATAGTTATCTGAATAACTGTTAATGTTAACACACCAGACACGTACTCAGTTTGTTGTCTATTCGTCACGTAGCTGACTGTGTTACGTTCGCGTACCGTACGGCCTGTTGTTCTCTGACCAATTATTATTATAAATTGCCTTTCAAGGTGAAATGTCTGTTCTTTATCAAATAAATTTCCCCCAAAAGTGCGACTTATACTCCGGAGCGACTTATATATGTTTTTTTCTTCTTTAGTATGCATTTTTTGGCTGGTGCGACCTATACTCCGGAGCGACCTATAGTCCGAAAAATACGGTATGTTTAATTGTCTATTATTGGCTTTAGCCACTGTTTATTAATTAATTTACTGGAGTTTTACTTTAAATATTTGTCAGTTTATTTATTGGGTAAAAATAAACCCTAACAATACATTTTAGGAAACTGCAGGAAATCTGCATTCGCTAAGCAGAACTTCAAGTTCTTTGAAGGCAGTGACATATTTTTTGGTGTGGGTCTAAGTTAGTTATGTGAAACCATGCACCGCTGCTATAAGAGTTCTGCTCCTACCCTGTACACTGTGATGGGCTGGAGGTGTTTGAAGGTGAGGTTCCTGGCAGGTTTGGAGCTGTAGCTCCATTTGGATTCCACAAATCTGAGCAGAGCGTCTCTGGCTACGTCCTCTGACACTGAGGGGACCCTGGAGAACAACTTGTATTTATCACACCTTATGCCTGCGATAAAGCACAGAATCATCTGCAAAGTATTTAAAAAAGGTGACTTATAGATGGGTACCTGACATCGGGCACAGAGGTGCTTCTGTTTTGTTCAGGCTGGGGGTTATAGGCAGGGGGAGGTGGGTACAATGGGCTGTCATCATCTGGACATGCACATGAACACAAACACAACAAAAAAGGAGATGAAGGGAGGATAAAAAAGAAACCTGAGAACAGAATAGAAGACTCACCTCCTCCCTTGTGGCCCTGATATCCATGTACATCATCCAGCCAGCCAGGAGGGGGCGCTGATGGGCCCTCCTCTGGGATGTTTGGATCAAACGCACCTGAGAAGATGTGAAGAAAAGTTGGTGCTTGCAGATTGGCTGTAGATTGCAGAGAAAAGATGGAGCTTCTGCTCTTAAAAGTGTCTAAAACCCATGTTCTCTCTGATGGCCAGCAGGGGGCGACTCCCGTGGATGGACAGATGTCTGTGAGAAAATGGTCCTCCTTTGCTTTATGACCTCGGTCGCTAGTTTAATACCATGATGATCATTTTGTACATGATGGTCCATAAGAGTAAGAACGGAGGCTGAAGCAGGTGACTGACGAGCCGTGTCCGTGCTGCGCCTGCTGATTTCAGTCACGTTCAAAGCACTGAGTCAACAGTGAAGGCTTCATAACTACGTCCATCTTTTCATAAGTCGAACCCTGAGTGTGTCATGCACCTGCGACGCAGTGACATCACCGGGTTGTCAGCAGCGGGATGCTGATCCTCCTGAAGTGCACAGGCATGTCCAGGGTTACGTTAGGTCATGTTGACTTAACCTCTTGGGTTTGTGTGTTTTTGCTGAGCGTCTTCAGTGGATCAGTTGGCCTAGGATTCCTTGTGTGCATGTACTGTATGTTGTGTTTGCAGTCATTTCTCTGCGTATGACCTGACAGACGGCTGAGCTTTGTGCTGTTGCACTCCCCCCGCTCATGTGTTCATGACCAAAGCCTGTGTCTGGATAAATGATTTGGATTGTGGAGCAATATGATAAAAATAGGCAGCAGAATTTGAGTTAGCGTGGGCTACGTGCTGCGGAGGGGTGGGCAGTGTTTCTTTCCACATGGCAGGAAAGGAGGATCCACTCTTTAGCAGAGGCTGTCAGGAAACTGGTTACAGCCTCAAGAAACAGGTCACACGAACAACCATAACTCATCACTCCATTGCCAGTAGATCGGTGGAATTACAGCAAGAAAGTCCACACTGGTACACTTTTGTCCTTGGACTCATATTCCTGTCACAGACCACCCACAAACAATAAAAACACTAAAGACAGGAAAAACTGTTCAGAAAGTTCTGATTTAAACGCCTCCACAGCAGAGAGGATGAAACCTTTCTGGGACGTTATCACGCCGACAACTTTGTGTCAAATCCCAGCAAACGTGCAGTAAACGGCAAAAACGTGACGGTAAAAACATCCAGCAGGCGTCACATCGGCGCACTGACCGGCTCCATGAAAATAAGGTCTGAACTCATGCCTGACGGACTAACAGACACGAGGAGAGTCCACATATTTGTTTCTGACTGTGGCAGCGGCACATCATTTTATTACCACCTGCAATGGCTGGCAGCTTTTATCATTTCATTTAATCTGAAGGAAGGAGTAAGGAGAACGATGAAGGGCAGGAAGAAGCCACAACAGCTTATTAACATAAAAAATTTTAGCACACTTCTTCTCCCACCACAGTTTGAATAGCAACTGCACCTCCTTTACACATCGAGTGTCATAGGGTCAGCATCCATGGTCTGATGATACCTCCCCCCTCCACCCTCCTCCAGATGTATCACAGAAGCTGTTTCCAGCTCACAGGAAAGGGGAACAAGGCAACAACAACAAAAAAAAAAGCTGGCCTCGTAATCCACTTCAGTTTAAATCTAGTTGGTTTTGAAAGGTTTAACCCAGGGGTGCCCAACCTCAGGATTCGAGAGCCCCTGTCCTGCAGGTTTTAGATGTGTCCCTGATCCAACACACCTGAGTCAAATATAGAAGTCATTAGCAGGACTTTGGAGAACCTGGCGGCATACTGAGGAGGCAAGTCAGCCATTTGATTCAGGTGTGTTGGATCAGGGTCACATCTAAAACCTGCAGGACAGGGGCTCGAGGCCTGGACTTGGGCACCCCTGGTTTAACAGATCAGGAAACTGGAAACAGGTGTGAAATCACGACTTACTGAAGGCCTTACAGTGTGCTGCATTAGTCCTGCTGGCTGTTTCAGCACGTGCCTGTTTCATGCAGATAACAAAAAAACCCTGAATAAAGGTTTATGGATGCAGACACTGTGAAATGTGCCATTCCCACACATAATAAAGGGTTGCTGCTGCACTTAAAGCAAGTTAGGACAAACTGTAACACCTGCATTAGAAATACTGTTTGAATCCACACCCTGGGTTTGCCGATGTTTTCATGGTTCTGTAAATACACCACACCTTGAAGCGATCAAAATCTTCACTTATCAAAGTGCTCTACATAGTTCTCCAGTGCATAAAAATACATTTGTGCACAGAGCATGTGTGCAGATACAAGCACATTCAGCTACAGCATGTGGTAAAATCAAGGCTCCCAGGCTAAATCCAGCCCTGTGCAAATGTTTATGGAGCCTGCGTGTCACTTCAGATTCCTTAACTTTATTTAACTAGGTTACTGAACAGTGGCACACACCAAAGTGAAAGGGACGCCTGCAGGCTCACAAGCTGGCAGCGTAGCTAGCTCTCTACAGAGTGTAAAGAAAGACTCGTGTATTGAACTGAGACAGAGATCAATGCAGGTTTATTTATAGAGCACCAAATCACAACAAACCGTCACCTCAAGGTGCTTTGTATTGTAAGGGACATGTCAGACTCAAGGTATAATTATATATCAGAGTTCTTATTAATGGCCCTTGAGGAAATAGCGCTCACACCACGTATACTACAAATCCCACAATGCACTGCAACAGCTGCCGGGCAGGTCGAGACCTGTGCACTAACCCGTTTCCCGCGTTGCCAGTGACACATTGATCAGTGATCAGCAGATAAAAACATGGGTCAGCCCTTTTTACAGCAACATTTAAGCTGCCTGACCCTCAAAATGACCAAATGAAAAGTGGGAAAGAGGGATTTTCCAAACAGGTGGAGGCAGAGGACCTGATCGCTGACTGACCAGAGCCACCTGATCAGTAGCTTCTTACATACGCTGATGTATTTTCATGTTGTATTGTGATTTGGTGCTATACAAATAAAATTGAACTGAACTGACATCGGAGGTAAACCGTGTCGCTTCTCCTCGCCTGCAATGTGCGAGGAAAAGATCGGATTGGTGGACGAGAAGATGCAAAGGGAGACCTGCACAGGTGAGCTGACAGTGCATCCCTGCGTCACGCAGCAGGAGCAAAGTCCTGAAGACAGAACGCGCCATAATCACGTAACACAGACAGGGAACCTTATAAGAGGCAAAGCTTTAAATCGCTGCAGTTTCAGTCTTTTCTGGAGGAAAAGCCCGAAACGTCCCTGACCACAGGTGTGATGAGCTACCTGAGGAAATCTATCAGTTCACAGAAAGTAAAGGAAAAGTCTCAGCAGGGCTGCGGGATGAAAGGTGGCTGTGAGTCAGCCTTTCTCTGCGACATAATGAAGAATCTTTATGTGTTAAACCTGTGATCACGCACATGTGACGCAGTGAAAGCTTTTCAAGTCAAGTTGCAGCTGCGAGAGGCGCAGATGCAAAAAATTTTACGCCACTTTCCATGTTGCCAAAAAGACAGAGCAGGTCTCCAGGTTTTTGTATGTTTTTAAAGGATAACTTACTACATTTGCTTTTGGTATTTTAGGACATTTGCTGTCTTTTTTTAACACTGTCATCATGAATGGATACTCGTGACCATGGGCCCTGGACACAGACATGCTATGGGCACTGCAACCTCGGTGTCTGTAGCAGTCACACTCCGGCAAACACATCAGGAGCACCTCAGGATTCAGGCTCTTGCCCAAGGATACTTTGGTGCGCACACCGGAGCAGCCAGAAATCGAACCACCTGAGTAGTTCTGAGTAGTAGGTGACTTCCTGAGTTACAGACACCACCAGAAAAATGTAAACAAGAATTAAAAAAAATCTCAGGAATGAAAGTTAATCTACCGAGAATTGTATCTTTGTGAGATAATACAAGCACATGAAAAAAATTCACAATGGAATCAGTACTCATAATTCCCACCCATAAATCAGAGGAATTACTTGAGAGCCATTTACTGTCAATGAAAACAAGTCCACAGCTGAAGTTATGTTTCGATCTGTTCCGGTTTTTGGTCGTGTAATATCCAATAATAACTTCATGAGCTGCACAAATAGCATATTTTTACACAATAGTGTTGTGATTGAACCATTTCCGAGGCACCGTGCAGCCATTTAACATGTGCGTCACGACGCTGCCGACACAATCAATTTGTTAACAAGCCGACAGCTCAGAGTGTTTTTCATGAGCCAGATAAAAATCCAGAGTACCGGAGCTCGTGGCACGCTGTACACAATACCCCAGGCTGAGGGATAAAAATATCAGCGAGAAGGTGTTTCCCCCACACAGGGATCAGGGCTGAGAACGGTCCGAGGGAGGGAGGATGGAGGGAGGTGGCAGAGGCACACAGAGAGAGAAAAATAAAAACAGAGTCAGGGAGAAGGAATGTGAAAACAAAGCAGACTTGATTACTGAGGCTTTAGCTGGAAAATCCATCCCAAAACTCCTGAAATGATCTCTGACGCTTACTTTCTACAAGTCCCGTTGAATAACTGATAACTGAATAACTGTCAGATTAATAGAGAATGTTTGTGATAAAGTGGAACTGGTTTCAGCCTCTAGCGTCACTCAGAGCTGGTTTCAGGAGCAGATTTAAGATAAATAATCTCCAATCTGATCTCCTGTGATGTTCAGAACAAAGTATTAATAACCTTTTTAGCTCACTGCATGTCTCATGACACGGCACCGCTGAGTGTGGCCTCTTTCCAGCGTCCAACACCTACCACACATTCAAATGCTCCATTATTACGGCTGGTTAACGGTGCCTGATGAAAGCCTTTGAGTCACGTGCTCGTCATATTTATGTTGTCACATTGATGCAGTAGCACAAACTTGAGAGCGCCCTTAAATGTCTTCTGTCCAGTCAGACCCAACACCACTCAGTTACTGGACTGGCGTTAATGCTGTCTGTTCTGTTAGAGTGCCGCTCATTAGGGATCCAGCAGGCAGGTAGGTGGTCTTGATAACTGACCGGCCTGGAGACTGGTCAGCGACCATCTGACAGCCACCGCTCCGCGAAGAAAAAATGAGCATTCGCCAGCGGCTGGAAGGTGGTTGCTGAAGGCTGACGGCTGTCACTGTGAAATTTGGAAGCTTTTACTTCCCCATGGTCAGCGGTAGTAAAAACGGACACGCTCGTCACCCTCTTTGCAATTTCACCTGGCTTGCAACCACTGGCCAACCAGTTGGGAATACCAGATGGTTGCCAACTGGTTACAAAGAACAATCGTTACTCAAGCACACATTATTTAAATAGGTTAACACTGTGCAAGATGCTTGCTGCCAGTGTAACGTTCACTGCACAGTCTACTGTAAACTGTCTGTGATTCACCGGTGCAAGGAAAGCTCCTCTCTGTATCTGATGATTGCTGCAGCCAGCAGAACGAGGGCGTTATGAAGAACAGCCATAATTCATGTGAGGAATCCACATGAATTATGTTTTCCTTGTATATTCGTGGCCGGCCAGCAGCTCATTAGAAGCATGTTAACATCCTGCTAAGTACCAGTAAAAACAGATTTAAGATTTTTTTTAAAAAGTCACTTTTTTATTTAATGACAATCCAAATATTTAAAAAAAAAATCACCGCTATGTAATTCAATGTAAAACCCAGAAGTTTCATCATGCAGGTTGTAATATGAGCCTAATGAACGTGGTATGTAGTTAAAGGATAGCTTACTACATTTGCTATCTTCACATTGTCCTCATGAATGGATACTCGTGAGCACAGGGACACAAACATGCTATGGGCACGTAGACGCCGCATTGTGCTGTGATCTGTGGATTTACTGAGATGCCATAACCGTGCTGACTGAAGGATGGACGTTTGTTCACTCAGTCTGTTTACATGTTGTGTTATCTGCACAGAGTACTGATGTACAGGAGTACACACAGGAGGAAGTACTTTGGTGAAGTCTACTTCACTGCAGACTGGCCTTTTAAAGAATATGTCAGCCTTTTGCTATTTTTTTAATAGCACAGCTGTGAGTTGTTATGGAGGGGGAAACGCATTAATTTATTTGAGGAGCATTATTGTTTAAATATGCCAATAGTTTATTTTTGAGCAATTTCTCATGTACATCTGCAGCTGGACATTAATAAAAGTGCCCGTGAGACATCTGGGACACGTAGCTTTGACTCTGAAGTGCCTTTTCTTAAATACCTTTGGGAAGAAAAAAATATCGAGCTATATATTGTATATTTCCATTTGGCTAAAAAATACTGATATTATTTCTGGTCCATATTGCCCAACCCCACACAGATCAATATCAACAACCAATGCAAAATAAAGCCCACTGAAACTGTCCCACTCAAAGCACCGACTATCTTCTTTAATTTAAAGTACAGGAATCCATCTCTGTTGTAACTAGAGTTGTCACAACAACCTGAAGCATTTAAAAATTGCTATTTTAAATTATTTCTCCTCTTTGGACTGCTTCCTTTATGGGTCACAGCAGACCATCTCGCCTCAAGCCTAACATCCTCCTCTGCCTCCTTCACTACATCCATGAAGCCTCTCTGTGGTCTTCCTCTTTACCTCCTGCCTACAAATTTATGTCTAACCCATCATCCATCCATCATCCATCCATCCATCCATCTTCAACAACCACGGCAGCATAAATTAAGCCTCTGCATACATTCACCCCCAGTACTTCTACATACTTTCTTCAGCTCCCACTAAAAGTTACGGATGAATCCGACATATTGCATTACTGATATTATATATTTTAAAGATTTTCAATCGATACCACTAAGATAGCCGAGGATTATGGTGACAGTTAAAGTTCTCATAATGTGCACTCGGGCTGCTTTAAACACTTCAGGCACTTGTCAACAGTTCAGACACAGAGACGCTTTCACCCCGTCAGCTGTTAGAGTCAAACACGCTCCTGAAATGTGTTTCAGCTTTCATGCTCACCGAGATCTTCGTCCTTCTCCTCCATTCCTGCTCCGCTTCAACGTGGATGAAGCTCCGCGAACAGCCGCGCGCGCGCTCACCGCGGCAACGCCTCACAGCTTCCGGTTACAGTTTCAAAGCAGAAAGTCTGGAAACGTCCAGCATGTTGACCGTGTCCTGTTCTAGAAGATCCACAGAGAAATGTGAACTTTGGACCTGAAGTCAGTGATGTCCAAAGCTGCAGGTGATGCTGTAAAGTTTAAACTGCGTGAAACGTGCTCACCTGCACACCGCACCTGCGCGAGTTCATGCGGAAAAACCGGATTTTTGAAATGTTTTTCATTTATTTGCGTACAAACAAATTATGGACATGAATTAGAAAAAAAAAGTGTGAACACTTGTTTCCACTGTGGTGCCATTGTGGACTGCAGTCCCCTAAATGCATGAATAACAACACTTGTTAAATCTGTTAAAATTCTGAATGGTTTTTGCTGATTTCCCCCTAAAATAAGTTTTCAGACAGACTTTATTTTGGGGTTTTAAGCAATTTCCTCATAGTGTATCAAACCTCCCACCCTTTCCATACTGGTTTTACTTTGAGAGGAGCATCTTTCAGCTTCCTGTCCAGTCTGGGCTGGTCGTGGCTCACTTTACACTCCCGTGTTGTAAACAGGGCGGCCGCGCCCACAGCTCATGAGCAAACATGCTCATGAGCTGGAGCCTATGCTACTGTCAGGGGGAGGCCCAGGGTACGACCTGTGCAGGTCACCATCCTGTCACAAGCTAACACAGACAACCGTTCACACTCACGTTCACACCTGAGGGCAATTAGCTGCTGATTCTAAATGTATACATGTCTATGGGTTCGGTTAGCTGCTGATTCTAAATGTATACATGTCTATGACCGAACCCCACTAACTGAGTGCACGCAGACACGGGGAGAACATGCACGCTCCACACAAAAAGGCCCGGGCCGGGCCGAGGTGGAGTCCGTTTAATCATATTTTATTCCCTCGGATATTACTTTTATAATTCAAAGTGGCACTTTGAAGAGTCTCAGCTGAAGTAACTGACTGTGATAGGTTATTATGACTGTAGTTTTACTCTGGCATGATTTTGAATTAAATACTTTTACCCTGGGGATATTTTTAATCAGTTATGCAGACAGGACTTTCTCGGCTTTTACTGACATGGGAAAATCCGGTTCTTTGAGAGCTCATGTTAGGCTTGTTTAAAGAGATTATTTTAAAGAATCAATACAGATTCTGCCACTTGTTTTATTGTATTTTTTGAAAATAAAGTAAACGGGTACATAAAAGATCGACGTTTTAGGGGTTAAACGAAGGGGCGAAGAAAAATAGATTTCCGAGAATTCCGACTCTTGGCTGTGGACCGTAAACGCAGCCGTTGCCCCGGAGGTTCTTCTTCGCCTCCCGTCAACAAAAGCCGACTGTTAGCTGCTGGTTTACGGATCTCTGAGAGGATTTTTACTCACGGAATCCTGATCAAACAACGAAAATGGTACGATGAGGTGGCTGTTTGATATGTATTTAGTAAAAATGTTTATATATCTAGTCATAAGATGTTTATCAGTATTACAGGAGGAATCACAATACTTTGCTACCTATAGCTAGCTTGTTTCTGCTAGCCGGGCGTTGTCGGTTTAGCAGCTTTGTTTTTAGCCTTTTCTCCTTTCTGTCGTCTTTAAACTGCGCTGAGTTTCCTGTAATGTTGTATTTATCGCTGAGTCACTTTATCACGCTGCCTGCTGTCTCCGCTCCTCAGACTGAAGTAGAAGAAACTCTGAAGAGGATCCAGTGCCAGAAAGGAGTTCAGGGGATCATCGTCGCCAATTCAGAAGGTGAGGCACCGGTATGAATGTGAGTGTGAATGGTTGTCTGTCTCACTGTGTTGGCCCTGCAACAGACCGGCGACCTGTCCAGGGTGTGCCTTGCATCTCGCCCAATGTCAGCTGGGATAGGCTCCAGCCCCCCGCGACCCTAAGGATGTGCACAGGATGTGCGGAAGTGAATGGTTGATAACTGAGGGAAACTTTGCGTTTTCTGTTCCAGAAAGATGGCTAACTTAACGTGTGAGTCAATTACCATAGTAACAGCCTCTGTGATGCTGTGTAACACCGATTGATCCAAATATTGATAACATCGATGCCATTGTCGGTACTGGGTGATGAAATTGACACTTTAGTTTCAGCACATCGCTCCTATTTCTTCTAAAAGTAGAGATCCCCGTTCCTCTCACATGCTGCTTGCACACTGAGGTGTTCCTCCTCTCCGGGTCCATCGTGTTTTGTTGCGGTGCCGTCACATGACTCAGTGGTGCTGAGCAGACACTGCTGTGAGAGAGAGCTTGAAGCCAGAGGGAGAAAGGAGCAATCTTACAGCTGTGAGTGTGTGTAGGAAGGCTGTTCACCACTGTGGCAACATCAGTATTCATACACCCCATTAAAAGTAGAGAAGTTAGCAGTAAAAGAAACTAAGTGAGGAGGAGGGAAACCTCTCACACAGAGCCAGACCTGAGCAGAGACGGAGGCCACCAGCAGTCCTTTCAGAGACTTTTTTTTTATCAGACTGCCACACTGCTGCCACCTACAACTTTATGAGTTAAAGCAGGGTCACACAAAGTGTGTCAAAATGCTAATGTACAAATATATGCAGACAACATGGTAATCTTTACGCATCATGCCAAATAAACCTACAACGCATCCTTAATTCTTACTCATGTGCTCTCAATACTAACAAAAAATATTTACCAAAAAATGTTCTAATACTGGAATTCTTACACTGCCTGTTTTTATTTTTTATTGAGTATTGCTTCACTCTTTGTCACTGCCACATTTAAAAATAATTCAGTAGAATCACTTCTTCTTTTTTTTTGAGTCATTCTCCTTTGTGGAAAACAATATTTGGAGTGTTTTATAATTTAGAAAATATATCATTTTATATATAACATGTTAAATGCCCTTGCTCCACTTCTGGGCTTTGCTCCACAAAGTGCTGTCAGCAAAGGGAACTAAGAATTGGAATAACTTAATGGCAGCACGCTACATGTCCCAGCTTTCAGGCATGTTTCAAATGATGGCTAATTACCAACACATTCGCTTTGAGTACATTTTTTGTGGTGTGTGTTTTTTTTGCTTGTTTTGTTTTATAACTGGATGTTATTATAGTAAAGTTTCCCAAATTTGAGCTGCCCAGGGACTGCAGATTTAAACGAGCAGTTTATCTAAAGTCTGGCGTGTTTAGCTCTACTATATTTTTTTTATGCTAATGTCCATTAAATGCGCACTGGCTCAATTAGATAAATCAAGAAAAAACATATTCAGAGTTGATTCAACTAATTCTGATCGGCTTTTCTGGACCTGAAAACTCCGTCTCCAAGTTAATCAGTTCAGTTCTTTGAATCTGCTTTCTCCAGCAGGTTTAGCACAAACCTCGGTCACAGTTTAATTTATTCATCTTCAAATTTCACTGACAGAAAATAAAGCAGGAACTGTACATTTGGTCGACATTCAGCTGTAACATGACAAAAGACAAAAATATGAACCAAACTGTTTTCTCCTCATTCCATTTTTAAATAGAATTTTTTAAAGTAATCCAGATTTGTTTTATCACCACCTTCAGTTTCAACATTGGCCTGCCAGTAGAATACGGTATGATGGGATTACTGGGTGCCTTGGTGTGTGAATGTCCATCTCATAAACGTTTTCCCTTCAGGAATCCCCATCAAGTCGACTCTGGACAACTCGAGCACGGTGCAGTACGCGGGGCTGATCCACCAGCTGGTGATGAAGGCCAGGAGCACCATCAGAGACATCGACCCCCAAAACGACCTCACCTTCATGCGTGTGCGCTCCAAGAAGAACGAGATCATGATTGCTCCAGGTGAGTGCGACTGATGAGTCACGTTATGCTCTCAGTAAACACGTGTGAACAAAGTGAAATGGCATCTCGGGCCTCTTTTTCCCCTCGGCGGGGTGGTGGTGCCAGTAATATGAACCGATTAGTGGTTCTTCCACAGCGAACACACTCGGTGCTCGGCCAAAAAACGGGTTCAACTCGGGCCCCGCAAGTTAGTTGGTCTGGAACCAAGAACGCGTGACGAAAGCAGCAGAAGGGCGTGACTCCGCCGTCTCAGCGTAAAGTTTTGTTTCACTGCATGGTGCGTATTACAGGAGAAAAGCGATTTTCATGGCTGTGAATCAGGTTGGGCTCTAAGGCTGAACTTGCTGCAGTTCACATCACAGATAAAAGGACACAAAGCGCATACTTGTCGTCCTGCTCGTAATCGCTGTCTGAGCAGTTTGTTTGGACCGTAAAATGTGATCGCATCACAAGAAAGGAGAGCGTGTTCTCCTATGTTTGTGCCCTTCTGTGTCCAGATGAGGACCCACCCACACGCACGTCTAAAGGAGTAGTTCACAGAAACGTGGTGACAATGCAGGCCCGTTCTTAAGCGTTGCCGGTTCATTGAAACCGGCACTAGCACCAGCACCTCGGCGGTGGAAACTTAGTATCAATGACCCAAAATTAAAACAAACCAGAAGCTGGAGGAGCCCGTGTCTTTGTCAAAGGGGCAGCAGCAGAGGTTAAACGGGGAAGCCAGTGGTGTATCCAGTTGGTTGCCAAGGTGGGCATATGAATGATGAATATATGAGCTCAGTTAGTGTGTAACTCGTTACAGTAACAATGAAGAGGTGGTCTCCCAGTTTCCATGAGTAGAGGGTAAGAAAGAGGTCTACAGCATTAGTAAGGCACATCACACACCAGACACGCCGCTCAGTTCAAGCAGAGAAAATGGTTTGTGTCTGTGTGTGTTTCAGCCCTGGAGGTCTGCTGAGGAAAACAGGTTGGCTCCTCGAGACAAATTCACGGCCACAAACAATGCATTTTATCTGTTTGTGTAACTTTGTATAAGAATTGCATTTTTGCCGCCCACCATGTGAAGCAGATGTGAGAGATTTTCAAGTGAGTGATTTAAAAAAAAAAAATCAAAGTCCAGAGAGGTCAGCAGCTGGCAGGGAAGGGTATTTCACAGCAGCATGCTCGGGTAAAACCTGATATCACCTTTTTGACACAGTTCTAACAGTTTATGTAATTAAAATCCTGCATTTTAAAATATTCAGCTGTTATCTGGATTCTTCCTTTGCTGTGAAGGCTGGATGTGAAATTTTAGGATTCTTTAGTTCCTGAACAATTGTACAGCACAGAGTTAAAGTTGTTGTAGTTTCCTGAGCCGAGGCAAACTGAGACTGTTGTGTTTGAGAAGTCGTTTAATTTCTTTGCTTCCTCTTCACAGATAAAGACTTCTTCCTGATCGTCATCCAGAACCCGTCAGATTGAAGATGAAGGAACTGATGAGTGTTTGCTCTCTTTGTCCTTCACATTTGAACAGACCTTTTTTTCTTCTCATTAAATCAAAACTCTTGTTTAGCAGAAGCTTTTTTTATGTGCTTGCTGTACAAGGAAATGAGGCCAGGATGTGAAGGTGATGAGATGTATGACCCTGACAGCAGTCAGCCACCCCGCAGGCAGATCTTTTTCCATGTTTTAGCATCTCAGCTCCACTCTGTGTCTACTGTACATTCTGTGACTGTTTATTTCACGTGTACTGTGGCAATAGCTGCCAAATTATCTTTGATAGAAGTCGCAGGCATAAAGTGGAGGAGGGCACACTGGTCTGCAGCGTGTACAGTACAGCAGAGGACATGCTTTGGTTAATTTAGCCCATCTTAAAGGAAAACTGCACATTCTTATTTATTGTTTTGATGGTAAAAATGTTCAGGAGCAGTATTTCACAGGCAAGCAGAGCACACTACAAACCCGTCTCTGCTCTCACATCAAGTTTCTGTTGATTCTTTGTAACAAATTAAGAAATTAAAAAAATCCGAATGGTGTCTTTGTTCTGTTGTTTGCTTAATACGAGACTCGTGCATTTTCTCTGAGGCTGAGAGCTGCACCAGTCCGGTGTTTCGGTAAAAACGGGGGGCCGATTTAAGAAATAAATATATATATATATATATATATATATAGTTGATTCGGTGGGTTGTTAGCCGACAGTTGCTTAGCTCCACATTCAGCAGACAAAAATATCACCTCAAGGAGAAATAGCCATCACTTCACTGATGTTTGGTGTTACAGCAGAATCATGTTTTCTTAAAGCGATCATGAAGCAGCACAGTGAAGCTGTGAGCCATGAAGTCAAAACAATGAGCTGAAACGCTCCACAGAGCTAAAGTCCCACCAAACGCCATTTCAAGGATCAGCAGGGCACAGGATTTCATGTATACAGTCAGTAATAAAAACAAAATGTAAAAAAGCTGGAAGTTGCACCCCTGCTGCCATCTTTGCTGTTACTCAGGACTCAGAATATCTCCAACAGCCCTGCAGGGCAGAACTGCAGAGTCAGCTGGGCGTGTTCAGCAGCTCCAAGAGCTGTTCTCACATTTCATTTGTTTGTGATTCATCTTCAGCTGCAGCATTAATTCCTGCCATGAGTTTTGTACAGAGTATAAAGTCAAATATTTACATCCAAAATGAGTGGAAAAATAAAAAGCATAATAGAAATATTCAAATATACAACCCCAATTCCAGAAACGCTGGTAAGCGTGAAGCTGTGAAATGCAATGATGTACAAATCTCATAAACCCCTAAAAGCCACAGCAGAACATGGAAAACAAAGAAGTTATTGCGGGTTTCCAGCTGTGCAGCATCCTCTGCTTTAACAGCAGTCCATAAACATCTGGAACTGAGGAGAGCAGCAGCTGGATTTTTGGGAGAGGAATGTTGTTCCATCCTGTCTGATGGAGGATTCTAGCTGCTCAGCAGTCCTGAGGCTGCTTTGTCCTGTTTTTGGGTTCCTGATGTTCCAGATGTTGTCAGCTGGTCAAAGGTCAGGACTGCAGGCTGGTTCAGCACCTTCACTATGAAGTGAAGGAATAGCTGAAGGATGTGTTTAGCACTGTCCTGCTGAGACATGAAGGCTTTCTCTGAAGGAGATGCCTCTGAATGAGAGCACATGCTGCCATTAAACCTGGATACACCTTTCAGCACCGAGGGAACCTTTCCAGCTACCAGTCTACCCATCACTGTCTGTCACAGCTGCTCTGATGAGCTAATTACTCTAGCTAATTACTCTGATGAGCTGCTAAATGTTCATCCAGCTGTTTTTGAAGTGCTGCTTCATTTCACTGTCCATGTCCCGACTTTTTGGAGACATGTTATCGAATTCAAAGTGAGCTAATATTTTCCATGATTTTAAAATGTTTCAAACGGGTTTATGAGATTTACACATCCTTCTGTGAATGCTTGAAGGCAAGCATTCACAGCATTGTTTTTATTATTATTACTAATAATAATTACTTTTCTGGTTTTTGAAATATTCAGCTTTTTATGATTTTTTTGCCCATTTCAAAATGAATGGGGAATTCTTCAAATCGTTCTTGAAATTCATTCAGCTTTGAGCTTGCATAACTTCAGCATACTTTCAGCAAGAGATGCCATTCAAGCTTTAAAACGAATCCATGGCTTTCGGCTATTCAGGTGTCACTCGGTGTGCTGATATCTTTTATGGTTTATGAACAGTGACGGTTTAAGTTTAAGGACATTTTCATTTTTTCAGATTTTCTTCAGTGTGCGTGGACGGCTTCAAATTTTTCAGCTGAAAAATGTCTCTCTAAACTGCTGCTGTGTCCACAGCTTTCACTCTCCAGCCATCATTTCACCATCAAAACGTAGAGCCGGTTCTCTACTTTCAAACAATGTGTCTCTCAACTCTGACAAATGTAAACTGTTCAAACTGTGAGGGTTCAAGCAGAGACTGTACGCTCCTCCTCCTCCTCCATCTGCCCCTATAGTAATTTTCAAGAGGATTTTCTCAAACCCAAAACGAGCCCCATTTTGAAACTGCTGTCGTGACTTCATTTGTGAACACAGGAAAATAAAAATGACACCACTGTTTAGAGCCAGTCCTTGTGACGCTCACAGTTCAAAAATGCTTTTGATAGGAGCTACGGATTTTGACTTAGAAGCATTTGTTCGACAGGTGCGCCGAGGCAAATTCAACAGGGCTCTGCCACAGTGCCTGCATTTTCAGTTGGCAGATCAAAGCGTGTAGGGGCATTCTGATTGGCTGATGATACTTCAAAGGGATTTGTGGAGCATGTAAGTGCTTCAAAGCATTTCTTAGCATTTCAGCTCCGATCTTTCAGCTGCAAGCATTCACAGTAGCATTTTCTTCAGAAAATGCTTTTTCTAGTTTGCATTAAAACTTCAGTGAAGTACGTCACATCCATGCTCTCATCCAGTGGTGCATTAACGATGCACAAAGGCCTCTGACCCACAGCCCTGAGTCCTCAGACCCTC
>VUQK01037516.1:10083-31137 GCA_015106715.1 Bujurquina vittata | reverse complement strand
TCCTCATCTCATTCCAGAAGCAAGGCCATTGATGCAGCTCCTCAACAAGTCCTGCTCCTGAAGAAAAATTACAGCAGCAGCAGGAGGAGCAGCAGCAGCAGCAGCAGCAGGAGCAACAGCAGCAGCAGCAGCAGCAGAAGAAGCAGCAGCAGGAGCAACAGCAGCAGCAGCAGCAGGAGGAGCAGCAGCAGGAGCAACAGCAGCAGCAGCAGCAGGAGCAGCAGCAGCAGCAGCAGCAGCAGCAGCAGGAGGAGCAGCAGCAGCAGGAGAAGCAGCAGGAGGAGCAGCAGCAGGAGCAACAGCAGCAGCAGCAGCAGCAGAAGAAGCAGCAGCAGGAGCAACAGCAGCAGCAGCAGCAGGAGGAGCAGCGGCAGGAGCAACAGCAGCAGCAGCAGCAGGAGGAGCAGAAGTAGAAGTAACAGAAGCACAAATGAAAGAAGCAGCATCAGCAACAAGTTCAGCTTCTCTACATCTGTCAGCACCTCCAAGTCCAGCTTTGCATCGAGCTTTGCATCACTCTTCAGTCTTAGTTCAAGCTCTTCTCACTATAGTATGCAGCCCAAAAAGGTATACATCTCATATCAAGACACAGCTGCTACTACTGTTATTGGAATATTTATATTTTATAGTTAACAATTTATTAATATTCTACTTTATCTATAATTTTTTTTATTAACTTAATTCTGTGAGAGACGCCAAATAAAACTTCATAGCACCTGCATGTAGGTGACAGCAAAAATGACTCAAGATTATAGCCAGTGTGGGTGCTGACAAAATATTTCTTCATAGGAGTCGAAGCTGAAACACAAGAAAAAACACGAGAAGCCGGTAAGAACCCATTTACACGGTGTTTCAAGCTATGACGGTACTGCATATTGCACAGTTTGAATATGTGCTCACTTGTGTCTCATCTTTTGTGTGGTGGTATAAAACATTCTTGTAGCATCACACCTCTAAAGCCACACGGTCAGAGGGTTTCAGAAGCAGAAAGAGTGGCTCAAGCTTGGACGCTATCCAACAAAAGGTGAAATTTGGTGAAATGGTCAATTTTTTTCACTGACAATTTTTTATGGAAATACTTGCAATGAATAATTGTCCCCACAGAAAAGGTTCCTTGGCAATGAAGCTATTATCTTTGGCATGATCGTTAGTGCTGTTAAAGCTGACGAAAAGAAGCAAGGATACCAAGCTACTGCCTACTTGGACAAAACTACCAACAGACTTCAAATAATTCTAGCTGACATTGCTCCTGATAACAACTGGAGGCTCTGTGCTGATGGAGCCGCGTTGAGCATGCACAAAGCCAAAGTAAGGCACTGTCTGGCTTATTTTCGAACCTTGAACTAAACATACCAGGGAAAAAAACTAACCCCAATCATTTCTATTGTTTCTTACTAGGCTAAAATCAACTGGGGAGCAGAATGCAACCAATATGATACTGCGATTACAACTGAAACTGGCCTTGTCGGCCAAAACCCTGCAGCTCGCCTC
This sequence comes from Bujurquina vittata, assembly GCA_015106715.1. Classification (NCBI taxonomy): domain Eukaryota; kingdom Metazoa; phylum Chordata; class Actinopteri; order Cichliformes; family Cichlidae; genus Bujurquina; species Bujurquina vittata. Next base: position 29,646 of record VUQK01037516.1, on the reverse strand, counting down.
AAAGTGGACTGGAATCGGCTACCTTCTGATCTTAAGCACAGTGCAAAGATGTACGAAACTTCAGAGATGCCATTTCACATGTTGTGCAGACGGACAATGTAAAAAATATCTGACATTTATAAATTCTTTTGCAGGATCTATAAGCACGTTTCTGCTTACATGTCTACTGGCCTGATTCAACAAAAGGACAAAAACAGTGACAAGCAGCTCTCGTTTACTGTGGTTGCAGCATCTGACAGGATCCTTGACCTGATCTGGAAAACACCGAGAGTATGAAAAGTAAAGTTGCTCTTTCAAAATAGAGTCAGATTTTTTTTTTCTTTACAAGAATTATTCTGTCTACAGAGTACTGTCTCTAAGCGGGCTTTGCGTCTTCCCATCACTCTGCCACTTAATGAGATTAAGGCTCTTACTTCCTTCAGTGACGTCTCTGCAAAAGTCAAGTACTTATTTGCTGCAGCTGGTGCAGGTAACAGTTTATGTTACCATTTAAAAATGGATAGGAGGTGCCTTTTTCTTTAAACAAAAAAATTAAGTGTTTTTTTTTCTCCTTAGCTGAATGTAGCTTCACCAGCAAAACACTGACCACATTCAACAACAAGAAACTAAAGACTGAGATGCCCTCGTACTGCTATCAGGTTTTGGCGCAGGATGCCACAGATGAGCTGAAATTCATTGTTCTACTAAGGAAGGATCACACTGACCAGAACCAGCTCAGCGTGAAAGTTGCGCACATGTAAGATTTCATTAATTTAAAAAAAAAACTCTGACAATGCCAGTTGACAAAGCCAAATCTTTTCATTTCTTCTCATGCAGAGACATTGACCTCTACCTGAAGAGCACCAATGTGATTGTGAATGTGAATGGAATAGAAATACCCGCCAGTAACCTGCCATACCATTATCCCAGAGGTTTCTATGCAGTCTTCATAAACTAAAACCTTTTACTTTAGTAAAACAACAACATTTAATCTGATGTTGCAAACTACAAGCCAATCTATCCCATAAAATTTTTGTCCCATGTCTGTCTGTTGAAAACAAACCTTTTTGTCTTACAGCTGAAATCCAGATCAGGCAAACCGGTGAGGGCATCTCTGTGTATGCAGCTAGCTATGGTCTTCATGAAGTCTACTTTGACAAGATGTCATGGAGGGTAAAAGCAATACGAATTATAGATCAGTTATTTTTATGCATTGGTTATGACGTTAAAAGCCAACAAAAATTTTTTAAAAGACTAAGAGAGTTGACAGTTTTGGTAAATTTGACCAATATATTTGATCCTACAATGTAGATTAAAGTTGTGGACTGGATGAAGGGGAAGACTTGTGGTCTCTGTGGAAAGGCTGATGGGGAGACCAGGCAGGAATATCACACACCCGGTGGGCGGATAGCCTCGACCGCAGCCAGCTTTGCTCATTCCTGGATTTTGCAAGCTGAGAATTGTAGAGACGCCACTGGTAAGACGCAAAGATGACAGTGAAGTTATGTGTAGAGAAAAAATGGAATCAAGGAAAGTCTTCTAAACATGTAAAGATACACTGAATCTATCAGAAAGCCTTTCAAAATCCCTCTCACAGAGTGCCGTATGAGGCACGAATCTGTGCAGCTGGAGAAGCAAGTAAACATGCAAGCTCAGGAGTCCAAGTGCTACTCTGTTGAACCTGTACTGCGTTGCCTGCCTGGGTGTTTCCCTGTGCACACCGCCAATGTCACTGTTGGCTTCCACTGCCTGCCTGCCGGTGAGTTTGCAATACAAAAATCAAACGTATGTGTTTTTGTTTTTTTTATTATTATTTTTGCTTTGGTTTGTTTTTTTGGTATATTTGTCTGGTTCAAAAAATATAGAAAAATAATTTTTGCTCACATGTGCAGATTCTATCCCGAATGGCCCTGATACTATGAGCTACATGCATGCTAAGAGTGTGGACCTGACAGAAACTACAGAGGGTCACCTTGCCTGCAGCTGCACTACTCAGTGTGCTTAGCAACATCAACTTCTGCCAGTCTCACACACTACGTGAATGTTTTGAATGTTCCTTTAAATAAACTGCATCTACTGAATTTCTACTATCACTGGCACCATGGTATCCTTTTTCAAAGTGGATTTTTTTTCAGTCACAGGCTTCCACAGATGAATGGGAACAGCCACAAGAACCCAAATGACAACAAAGCTTTTGTGTTTGTAGAAGTGTAATGAATGGTTCAACAAAATATTTCTTACATCATCTGAGTGGCAACTAATGGCCATCTGTCAATACAGAGCTCCTAAAAGAAAAGCAACATTAAAGAAGCAATTTTTCATATTAACATCACAGTGATCTAACCTCAATATCGTCTACATATTATGTAAATTGTTAGCTGTTACATTTCTTCCTATTCAAAAGCAACATATACACTACCCACTAACCTAACAGCAACATTTACTAGAAAGTGCTGTTGTTCATTTTCAATATTTTAAAAAAAGAACATATTTAATTTATTGTCCCATATTGCATTGAGATAAACAGCAGCATTAAATCTACATTCTTCATCTGTTGCAAAACAGGTTTACCATGAGAGAGTACCTTGAAAAGCTATGATATAAGTCACCATTTAGCTGCAGCCTCAGCTAAAGCGAACAGCCTAGCAACAGCTCTTTATAAGGACCATTGATGTTTTGTTGCACACTTGCACTAATTAAAAAAGCTGTCATCTGCCTGAGAAAAAGATCCTAAATGTACGATATGGCTGCCAATTCATGATTTATAGTATATAAGTAAACTAACCACATACTATAGGCACCAATACAGAATAAACAATCAGATGGCGCAAACCAGTAAACCAGAACTTCACTCTTAACACTCTTTCCTTCTTAAATTGTTTAATTGCTTTACAATCGATCTTTGGGCATTTGGCATTCGCCCACAGAAGCATTTCTGATAAATAAACACTGAACATTAACAATCAGTCTGACTGTGATGAGTTTTTGGCTTCAGATGGAGCTGTTCTTCTCCCGTGAGATTGTGTAGCTGTTGCGGTCCTCGCTGTTGGTGCTGCACTGAAACATCTCCGCAAAAAATGCTCGATTCCTCCCAATGTTCACCGTTTCTCTTTGGTTGCACACAGCTGCAATCACATTGAGTTCAAAAAAAAAGAAAGAAAGAAAGAAAACCTTAAACCTTCACGCAAATACATTATGCCACTATAAGTACTATTACAGGAATATTGGTACAAATAAAGCTACTGCACCTGTTTTCTGGGATCAGGCAGTGTGTGATACAGGTCAGCTGTGGAAGGAGATGTGAGCGGGACACATCCGGGTGTGGGGGAAGGTGTGTTTGAATGGCATTTGATGAGCTTTTCTGGAGCCAATGATGCAGCCACCTCTGTTTCAGCTGCTAGGGGGTAAAAAAAAGTTGATTTAATGACTACTGGAATTTCTGGAATTACTCATCACTTAAAAAGAAACAGATGGAGAAAACACTTGAACTTACAAATGTATTTGTTCAGTAACATTTGTAACATTTTTTTGCAAAAATCTTTGTTTTGTTTTTTTATAGCAAAATTAGAATCAGTTGAGTTCTAATTTAGAGATCTTATACAGATGACTGAAAACAAATTAGTTTGTTTTTTAATATCTTTATCTACATTGCAGTCACAGCCCAACAGGGTTATCGGTATATTGCTCAGTCTATATTCAGTTTACCAGTGACCACTACTACTGAACATCTAAAGCACATGCTGCTCCTCCGTTCAGGGAAACTTGATCATATTAGCAGAAAAAATTAAATTAGGGACACTCACATATCAAAAAGGCACTTTTTGACTTTAACAAGGGGGTTTTCTTTGAGTCTGCAAATGGACTTAAGTTTAAAAACTGATGCTTGAGCCATGTTGCTCGATCCTCCTCGAAGGCCTTCCTCTGCAAAATGAATTAAAGAAAACAAGTCCTTTCAAAAACAAGCACATTTTTCACTCATTTTCTTGAGCTTTAATCTAAACTAGCATTTGTTTTTTAAAAATCACCTCATGGCTCAGTCTGATGGCAGCTTCTGTGAAATTCCTCCTCTCCCTCTCAAAGATCTTCCTTTGCTCCTCTAGGGTCTTCCACTCCTCCCTGAGACCCTCCTTCTCTTGAAGCATGTAGCAATTGCTTAGCAAAGACGCAGTTTCCTCATCGCATGGAGAGCTTAGCTGTTGCTATAAGAGAAGAAGAAACCGGGATTGCTTGGTTGAAATACAATTTATTTATAAAACTGTTTCAAGTTAAATCCGTTTCAACCAAAACACAAACAATAGTACATCAGGGGCTATTCTAGGATAGCAAAGGAACAGACATCACCGATCTCTAGTACAGTAAATAGATATTACCTTTCAGTAAACACTTATAGAAATTAAAGACACATTGTCTCCACAGTTCAACATATGCAAAGATCAGCTTGAACTTTTAAATCCACAGAACGTCAGGGTAAATTCAGCCTTACCTGTAGGAGCTGCTGTTGTGTTTGAATAATGTCTTTGAACTGCTGGATCTCCAGCTTTAGTCTGTCCATCTCTTCCTCGTGAGTCTCTTGCAGAACAACATCAGTGTTTTTACTTTCCACCGTCTGAACCAAGGATACTAAACAAAAAGGCCAAATAATCAGTTCTCTTTAGATGCTTCTTCTAAATATTGAGTAAGTAATACGAAGTAAGAAAGTCTAAAATCAGCAGTCTACTCATTCCCAACATCAGGCAATAAGTGACAGAGCAACTAAAAAAATACTTAGTCCATACAGTACATTAGATCCTGCTTTCATTCAAGTCCTGATATTTCTTGAGATAACTGACCAAATAACAGTTCCATATGTGGATATTAACTTCTAAGTCTTTGAGTGATCATACCAGCACCTTCAGTTTGTCGAGCAATCAGTTTTTGCATTAGTGAGGAATGAGTGAGTTTTCTTCCAATCCTACATGACACAGTAATTCACCTTGGCTGTCCAGTCTTTCAACGTGGTTCTTAAGTCTTCTCCACTGGAGGCGAATACTGTTGGTCAGTTTCTCCCGGGCATGAAGGCAATAAAGCTCTAAGCTTTCCTTACTGGAATCAAACACTTCTTCCTCTTCCTCCTCTGATGTGGCCTGAAAAAAGAATGAAATCTGGTAGTAACATCTGCAAACATGTCTGAAGGACCAAGTGAAACAAATAAGGCTGGTTATTTAAAATTGTGTGAAACTTCATCAGCAAATTTAAAAATCAAGGTTTCCATCCAGCTTCAATGTAAGAGTAGCAAAGGATACAAAAGTATACAAAGATCAAAAACTACCTGTACACCACTGTGTTCGTGTTTGTCGCCTTTCAGAGCTGGTTTTCTTGAACTCAGAATGGACGCCATGTCTTTTTTCATCTGCTGCAACACTTTTCTGAACTCTGCATTTTCCAGCACAAGCTCCCTCTGTCGCGTGTCATAGTCACTCAGCAGAGTCTTATACATTTCCCCTTCGTGCCTTAGGAAGAGAAACACAAGTCTCTTAACAGTTATACAGATGCTGAGGGTAAGTTCAGAGAAAAGTTAGCACCCAAGATTAGTGCCAGCTATGCTTGAAGTTTATGCTGCCTAGTGTGTGCTTAGTGACCTAAAGAAACTAACAAAGGAATTAATACGCTTCTTGTTTGACAATCCAAAGTAGAGTGACTAAAGCAGAGTACTTTCTCTGATCCAAAAAAAAAGTCTCACTAATATATCATCCTCAGTAACATTTCTCCAAGTTCAACTCTTCCATTTTCCGCTGGCTGTTAATAAGTGAAACTGGTCGTAAAGAGATAATGATGCACCAAAAACCTCTATGATTGATTTGGTGGATAGCAGATTGCCACAGTCACTGGTAGTTTGTACAGTGAGTTCCGATTTGTCTGCAAACACTTGCCAACTACTTGCAGAGTGGTAGTCAAATTGCAAAACTGAAAACTGAGAATTTTGGCCTTGTGTCTCACTGTTGCAAAAAAGGTGAAACCACCCAAAAACTGGTTGGGGAATACACATTCCTCCCCAGCATCATTGCCAGGAAATCACCCACTAGTCTGTAGGACTGTCTGACTGAGGCATTAACAGACCAAACCTTTATAACTTTGACAAATTCAACTGCTATCAAGACATGAAACAACCTCCTCACCAATAGTTTAAAAAAAAAAAGTATAAATCAGCACTAAAATAATTAGCAACATAAACATTGCTTTATATTGGTAATTTAGCTTGATTCCTTAAATTGGCTCTCAGTCATTGAAACACTGATCTGTACTGACAAGATATAAAAGAAGTGAACTTACTTTGCTTCTGTCTTTTCAGTTTTCCAAAGGCTTCTCTTCCCATTAGCTCTCCCAATGTTGTTTAATACATCAATGGCTGAAGATGCAGGAGAAGCAATATGGAAAATAAGAAATCTGACACTCAAAAGGAACGGACTTACACCTTTAACAACTAAGATATTGGATTAACTACTAATGCAAAGAACAAAGTAGAGGAGATTTTCCATTTTACCCTGTTTCTTCTCCTTTTTGTCAACCAGCAGCTGATTCAGTCGTTCCTTCAGTTTGTTAAACTCTCTTTCCTTCCTTTTCATCTCATGATTGTACTGACTGGCCCGGCTTGCAATAACGCTCTGATGTTTTTGTACCTAGAGATTTATAAATAAAGGAAACGTTTGAGAAAACTGCCACCCTTATACTTGAGGTAAAACCCAAATACCAGGTCATGAAGGCCACAGATTGATTTCCCAGTGCTGTGGCAGCACTTCTTAATAAAAGTACCTCTTCTTTTTCATTCTTCAGACAATTCTGCAAACTTTTCACTTTCAGCTGTAGCTGGCGTTCTCTCTCAAGAAGTCCTGTGTTTTCTCTTTTAGAGAGTTCAAGCTGCTCCTGAAAAATACAATAGACAGAGTCCCAAAAAGACCAGAAGTGAGTTTTACTGAACTGATCACCATGCAATGCACTTTACAGTGTAATGGATGTCTCTCTACTATAATCAAGGAAATAGCCTTACATGTTATTTTGTTCACGCTATTTTCGCAGTTATAATTTCTGCACCATTTAATGTCAGTTCAGCAAAAGCAGGTGGCATTACACAGATAATGCTGCCTGTGTTTTTCAGGTGAGTTACAGCACCTTTAGACGAGTGCTGGTGAGCTGCAGGTGTTCGATACTGCTGCTAGACTTAAGCTGCTCCACTTCCATGTTTTCCAGTGTTCTGAGGCCCCTGCGGTGCAGCTGAATCAGGTCATACATGCAATTTAGCGCAGTCACAATATTCAGCCCTGAGCTGTCGCCCGACTCTGTCCAAACTGGTGGGAGCCCAAGAGAGGACATTTCCTTTAAAGACAGAGTAAAAGGGAAAGGGAGAAGGAGGGCCATTACAAATTGTTTTGCCTGAAAACACTCCTACACATAAAGATTTTATAAAAATCAACCTGATGATATTTAGACTTGTTTTAACAGAGAAAAACTGCCAGCCAAACCCAGAAGACTACACATATCTGCACTGTACATTTCATTAATTACATGGCATCAGTGACAGCTGTGCTAATTCAGATTAGATGTTACACATGCTACCAACCTGATTGATGTATGATAGACATTCTTGCACATTGTGCTCTGTGCAGAAGGTACTGAGCATGTAGGAGTTCCTGTGCAGCAGCAGTGATGATTGGCTAAACTGTCTCAAGGGGGATGCTCTATATTCAACAGAGCTACTGCGAACGTCCTTGACTTGTGGAGGGGAAAAAAAAAAAAGGTCTGTCAAACATTGTACATTTCCCTATGCTGATTCAAAATTTAACAATAAAAGGAGAGCAAAGAACGAAGTGCTAAGAAATTCCGGTTACTAAAAATAGCTTTTATCAATCATATTTGTCAATTTAATGATAGTGTTTACTGATAATATTTGGCACAGCGCACGAGCCAGAGGTAAACATTATGGATCTGGAACACCAAAGCCCTCAGAAATGAAGGAGTAACACTGCAGTAGTGTATATTCACTGGTCTTAAAAGATGTCAGAACTCACCCAGGGAAGACTCTGGCATGTTTGCAGTGTAGACTTCAGGCTTTGTCTCTGGATGATCTACTGCATTTACAGGATGCACAAAGTCTGCCACGGGATCCACCTACGCAGCCTGCTCCTGAAATAGACGGTCAGATTAGCAGCGGCCATTCACCACGTTTGGATTACAAGGATTTAGGAGAACACAGGCAGTGGTGAGAGATGGAAGCATGCAGCTAAAGAGCAGAGTTTGAGGACAGCAGGGTTCAGAGGTATGATTCATTCATTCATCACTGGCAATAAGCTACACAGAGAACATACAGTATAGTGCACCCTAGCCACCCCATAGTGTGTTTATTTAGAAAGTTTAACTGCAAATCTAATTACCCATTGTTATCAAACCTTTGGCAGTGCAGGTTGAATAAATAAAACATGTTACAGTTTGAGACCGAACATCTTATCTCAATGTGCTTATCAGGTGATTAGACTAATCCCAGACAGACAACGTGTTTGTTTGTCTGCAGGGTGACACCATCAAAAACATAAATGAAAGGTGTAATGTTAGGAAAATATCTGCTTTTAACAAACACAGTGGGCACTGACACCACTTAAAACCAATAACATCATTTGGCAGCGCTTCACAACACATCAGCTACTGTATTAGAGAAAACTGAAAAAATATTTATCTTACAAAGACTCCCCACTCCCCTTACTCGCATTATTTATGAGAAGGATGTGACTTTTAGGGGATCTACCTTTGGTTTCAGTGATACTTAATCAGTCTGCAGAAACAGATGGCAAGCCTTCAGCCGCAGAGCTTGAGGAGCCTGGCTTAGACTGACTACTCAACAAGTATTAACTTTTAGCTCACTGAGTCCCCATTTACAAATTGAGCCCTGACAGAATGCATTTTCAGTGAAACGGAGAAACAATATTTGCTTTTCATTTTCATTGATATTTTAGATCCCACCATCAAATATGAGAGGCACACCAGAGCTTGAACTAAGCTACAGTGACTTTATGTTTATTGGGTGCAATCTAACTTCAGCAGCTCTGTAAGTCTTTCCTTTAGCACTTAAGAGTTCAGTTTGCAGTATTTTGTCGTAGTAAATGGGGTGCACTACATTTGAATTATTACTAATTATTATTACATTTTAATATTTTAATATAACTTCTAATTTATTGTAGGCTGTAACTGAACGTTCAGTTACAGCCTACAATAAATTGGAAGTTATATTAAAATAAAAACCTCTCCAAAATTACTAAAGCAGAAACTGAACACTGTGAATCCTTGTGCAGGACTGATTACACAGCTACTGTTAGGTGTTCCTAATTAACTGGAAACTCAAAAATCCTAGGAATATCAAAATGTCGCAATTTGCAAGTTACATATCATTTTAGATGCCCTTAATTTAAAGTGTACTGTAACGTTAATGTCTAACTCTCTGGAGCTTGAAAAAAGGCAACTGGACTTCTTTTTTTTTGTTGTTTTTTTGTTTTTAATTTGTTGTTAATGTCTAACGTTAAAGTTCATTTTTGCTGATGAAATTAAACAAAAATGAGGTTATTCTGGTAACTCGCCAGCCGTCCGCGTTAAACTAACATTAAAGGAGCCGATAAACACAACAGCCCGACACCGAAACCGAAGGGCTACCAATGTGGGACAAACAAGTTGGATAGCTGCGACAGCAGGTGTTTAAAATGTTTACCTTTAGAGGAACGAAAATGCACTTACTTTAACGTTTGCAATGTATTTCATCAAAGCAGTCAGTGCAGCATCCGCTCCTCAAGCCGTGTCATTCCAAATAACAGTATACACCGCCGCACTCAATCCAAACACAGTGCTAATTGGCCCACTCGTTGTCTAGCAACCGAACATGGCTTAATGTGATTGGCTCTTGGTTGTAAGGCACTTAATCCGTACTTAACAATTAATAAGCATGTATTTGACTTTTTTAAAACTTATATCATGCCATGTTAGTGTTATTTATTTATTTTTAAATTCGCTTGCAACATCTATATAAAACGACAGCTCTGTTCTCTTTAAATACTTTCAGTATTTGTGATCTAGAAACACTTAAACCATGGTTACTCGCTGAAATAAGTGCAATTCCCTGCTCCTTTTTTTTAACAGCCTGTCATGTCTGCCAGTTTGTGCAAGCAAAATAGTAATCTGAATGCACTTTTGTGCCAAACATATTTATTCTCCCAAGATGAGCTCTATAGATTCTCTGTAGGCTTATCTTGTTGATGTTTATTCTTTTATTGTGATTTTGTATATATAAATATTTTAATTATTCTAGAATTGGCAGGCTGAAAGAGAAAAGGAAAAGAAGAAAAATTCCCTGCTCCTAATAGAGCAAATGTCTTTAATCATATGCATTCACCACAGCAAGAAAAAAATATGACTTCTAACTTTTATGACTATAGGAAAAGAGGAGTTAAAGTGCACATGCAGTACTAAAATTATTTGACAAAATTAAACCATAAGCAGATATTACTATGCTTGTGGCTAGTTTGTCATTACATAAACTGTCCACTACATAAAATGTTTGAAATATTAGCAATCATGTTGTAAAAGTGCTCCATTGTAAACCAACTAAGGTGTTGTTTACGCTGTAATAATGAGATTTCCTTTGCTTTTCATCTCAACTTCTGGTCACAGCAAAGGAGCTGAGGCAATCCCAAGCATTTTTGTAAACTTTACTGATGGAACCCTCTTTTGAATTTAAAATCCTTTACAACACTTACCCTTTATAATCAAGTATTTGTTCGTCATATTGCTGTATCTGCACATTTATTCTCTAAACAGCCTGCAAGGATACAGCATGAAGCCTGACCACTTTTCATACACTTATTTTCTGTTGCTTTAGAGTGTAATCAGTCACTCACAGACACTGGGACTTCAGATTTAAATGTTCTGACCAGAAGATTCATGCAATTGTATTCTCTTGACTCAAGCCACAGTGTTGTCATTTCTCCTTTCCCATGATGTATTAAGAAAAAAATGAGAGTGAATGAATGAGAGAAGAGAGTCATATTGCAAACTATGTCTCCCTTTGAATTTTAAATAAAGCCATTAGAGTTTGATGGCAGAGAGCAGCAGCTGAGGCCCCATCTGAACAAGACGTCAGTGTCAGCCCTGCAGCCCTGTCCCTTGGGACTGAGAAATACATCATTCCCCAGTAATCACACTGGCAACACCCAAAAAGAGGCTTTGGGTTACCGTGTGAACAGAAGCCAGAATTGCACAAGATAATGGGAAATACTTGGAGAGAAGTTTAGAATTTACCCAGCTTTACAAATGTGTTTTCCCATCAGTTTCAAACATGGCTCACAGGTTTCTCTGTTATTTTCATAGCATCCATTTACCTTCAAAATACAAAATTATCAAATGGCATAACATGGAAGAAATATCACCATAATTGGGTTTAATTTGAGTGACCCTATGGATCCTCTTTGTTCAATGAGAAGGAACAAAAGGTCACTGCCGGAACAATCATGCCAATAGTGAGGAATGTGCAGCCCTCTGAGTTTTTGTAAATATTTTTCTCTATAGAAATTACAGCTGTAGAACCACCTGGAAAACTTCAAGATAGGCTACATTTATGATATCTGGATTTGTTTTTTAGCCAGTATGTTTTTTTAATATTCTTTTACTCTTATAAAATAAATGTTAAGTATCTGGTAAAGTTATAACCATTCATTTGAATGGGTGAGTATATCCAAACTTTTCACTGGTATTGTAAACATATATGCACATACATGCAAACATATATGATGTCTTAAAACATAAAGAATTCAGACAAAGGGGAAAAAAGATTCATCCATCCATTCACTTCCACTTATCCTGTTCAGGGTCGTGGAGGGGGCTGGAGCCTATCCCAGCTGACAACTGGCGAAAGGCAGGGTAACCTGTACAGGTCGCCAGCGTGTTGCAGTTTTACTTTGTGAAGAAATCTTTAAAGTGAATGCTTGAACTTAACGTTATTCTACTCTGTAGAAAAGCACACATAACAGAAAAGCATTTTTTTACAGAGATAAACAGATCCTAATAATAGAACAGCATATACCCATGACTGCTAAGGAAAAATACAACTCTTTCAGACATTAACTACCTTGAGTAGGTGATTCCATTCATGGTGATGTGCTAACAGTGTCCCCAAATAGTGTGACATTTTGGTGCCAACTACACCATCTAAAACCAATCTTGTCAAGATAAAATATAGCGACACAATTCTAAATATATACAAAAACAAGAGCACAGCTGAGCGGGTGCCGATACTCAGCTGTTTGGGATTTATAACAGGGCTGTGGGAGGGGGTCAAAGTGAAATCAATAGTCTATCAACAGTCAATAGTCAATATAGAATAATATGCAATGATGTTTAGGAATTCTTGCTTTTAGCTGGTTACATTCAGTAGAAAACATCACACTGGCTTGTGGTCACTGAAGCAGTTCTCAAATAAACCTGCTGACAATTTCTGAGGTGGGATATTTGTATGGATGTGTTCAAGCAATTCTGGCGTTGCCATTTTTGTGACTAATGTTAAAGTTTTAGTGTAATTTCAAAGTCCAAAATGGGGCATAATTTAGTCAAATTATATGACAGATTTATGGCCTTTGGTCAGCATGTAGCCATTATGATAGCGACCAACTGTGTCAAGTTTAAGTGGTCCAGCTTTAATGTTAAAGAAATAATGGTCAGTGTTAATTCATTCATTGCAAATTCTTGCATATAAGTGTGCAAGTGTGTTCTTGTGCATATAAGATAATACATTTAAGAGATATACTGAGGGTAAAGTCAAATTAATTGGTACACAAATGTAGTCAGAGGTGCTTACATGAAAACAAATTAGCAATATTATATAATTTTCAAATAAGCATTACATAAATGCAAGAATAAAACAAATATGAACACACATATACATCTTACAGAATTACATTTAAACATAAGTTTAAAATAATTTTTCAGAATATGGTGCACAACAGCTTGTGCAGAGGTTAACTTTTTTCGGATGCTGGATGCACATATGAGGCCCAGAGTGGGGAATCTCAGCTGCATGTCAAGACTGATCTGAAAGACTGTGCAGATACAGCAATATGATGAACAAGGGCCATGCTGACAATCTGTCCAGCATAAGTGACGTCACTTTCTTTAAGGACCCCAAAGACCACCACGTCTGTGCCAGAGGAAATACAGGAAGATCTCCATTAATAAATAGACCATCTTTGACAGCTGAATGATAAATTACCCTTATATAATCAATCTTTCAGATCTAGAGGATTTTCAAATGAAATAATATCCATTAGTAAGCAAAGCTCTGCAGACCTAATATCCATTAACAAAACACAAACCTGAAGCAGACAGCGGCATTGGCGAATCTCTGAGCTGCTGTTTTTCAGCCTTGATAAAGGTCATCATCCACCCACTTTGGTAGCATACCTACACAAAGATTTCACAACTGAAAGTGCTGTCACTGTCTCTTTGGAGAAAAAGGTGTCTCTTATGTTCCACCAGATGGCAGTAATTGCGTAAATCTTCCCAATTCAAGTGTCAGCATTCTGTTCAAATGCTGCACTGTGTACACAGAAGATATGTATCCATGTTGAATCTATAGTTTACTCTTCCTACCCACCCATTTTCGGAACTGTATACCCAGTCCTGTTGACAGACATATAAGTGTTTTCTCTTCTCTTGATCAGGCATGACAGCAAAGTAAACCTCTTCTGTCACTCCGTGTGGTTTTTCTTACTGTATAACAATCAATCTGTCTTCAGTTTCTGCTGAAGAAGGTCCTGCAGGCTTTCTGCAGTGACTCCAGATGCTTGCTGTACTGCTCCCACCGTAGTATTTCATTTAGGCTGAGGTCTGGGCTTTGACTAGGCTACTTCAACACCTTGAACCTGCCCCCCCCCCCCCGCCCCCCCCCCCCCCCCCCCCCCCCAGCCATTCTGTTGTAGATTTGTGAGTGCACTTGGGATCATTGTCCTGTTGCATGCCAATATTGTCAAAGCTACAGGTTTCAGACAGTTGGCCTCACATCTGACTGTAGAATACTTTGGTATACAGAGGAGTTCATACTTGTTCAGTCTTTTTCTAATTGTACTGCCATGAATGTTAACACGCTAACTGAGGCCTGTAGAGTCTGGGATGTGGCTCTTGGAGGGGAGGGGGCGCCACATCTTCATGCCCAGCCTGGTCTTGCTGGTCACAAAGCACAAGATCAAAAAGAAGCTGAAGGTTGTAATCTGCAGAGAGGGCTGTCATACTCACTGAAATGAGGTCAGAGTGAGTTGCAGTCTCAACCAGAATCACGGAGCTGCTGAAGAAAGGAGGAAAAAGAACAGAAAACATAATTATTATTTATTTTTCAGTGCATGCAGACTCAATATAGAAACACTACTGATTTTTATAAAGGCTTTTCTCTCTGTTATAACCCATGTCTTCAACTTAACTGTACTGAATCATCACATGATCTAAGTACTATAAAAATCCAATTTAACTGCTTCAAATACCACTAACTGCTTATAGTGTGTCTCTCAAAAACCCCTGTACACGACTGCTGCGGATGTCAAGGAGCTGCTTCCCAGCAGGACCTCTGGAGTACGGTTCATGAAGTTTATGTCCCCTCAATTAAGTCTATTACTGTTCTCATTTCTGTAAGCAGTGAGCACATACCCTGAGGCAAAACAGAAAAACACAGAGTGCAGTGAAGCAGGACATTGCCACTGCTGTAGAATGTAGGGGTAAAGTGCAATGACTCCTCTGAGGTCTGAACTGTATGGTGAGTAAATGTGACTACTGAAACACAAATTGTGTGTTTTGCCAGTATACTCCTTAGTCATCATGTGGCTGCTGATGATCTCATATTGTTACCTGAGATTTTGCACAGCCAGTGGTTAACAGCAACACAATTTCTGGAGTGAAGTGTCCCATGAAACATTTTGTGCTGGTGGAGGTAGAGCATCGTACGGTCAAAGTCGGTGGCCAAGAACAACCTGCAGGGACAAAAGATGTTATTGTTTAGGAGTTCTGTTTCCTTCAAATCAAAGGTAGCAACACACGCACACACAAACACAAAACACAAAACAGACGTCTAACTTGCACTGCATAATGGTAAAATGAGGAAATTCTAAGGTTCTTTGTTTGTATGCGTAATAACTGGTCATGCAAAACACAAAGTCTCAAAAGGCACTCTTTGTTTTTGCTGACAGAAAATTTGAATATTTCTTAATTAAGATCAATTCAGCAAAAGTACAATTTATGCATTTTCACTTTAGTAGCATTGATACATGTTTTTGCAGTTATTTGTAACACTACTGTCTTTGGAACAATAGGTTGTGGGGTTAAATCCCAGCCAAGGTATGCGTTCAGTAAGGGTCCCCATGCTAGGCCCCCCATGGATATTTCAGTATATGAGCAAGAGACAAAAAACTGAAGCCACACTGGATCGGACGTTACATTGATTAACAAGGTCATGGTTAAACTGGAAACTCTCCGTGGCTGATTACCAATACTATGTGACGCACCCTCTGAAAGTCTGCTAGAAGGTGCAAATGCAGCAATGTGATATTTTAGTTGTTCTTTTTTTAGTAAACTTGCAAAAAATTTCTAAATTTCTGGGGGGGGGGGTTTCTGTCAAGATGCGCTGAGTGTACATTAATGAGAACTGAAATTAACTTTTTTGATTTTAGCAAATGGCTGTAATGAAGCAAAGAGTGACAAATTTAAAGGGGTCTGAATACTTTCTGTACCCACTGTATAAATGTATGTTACTTTGACAAGAAAAGGCTAGTTTTCTTGGACTCATAATGTAACTTTGTGAGCTGTTGTAACTCAAGTAGTCAAGTAGTCATTAATTATAAAACTGACATAACTTAATTATGTGAGTTCAAACAGCAAATAATTGTAAGTTACCTTAACAAGGGTAATCATTTTTTTTTTGGAATGGATGATGTTCTATAGTGAGTCATACAGTATTACCTCATTGTATCAAGTTGAGCCAATAAATTATCATCAGTTGGGC
Organism: Bujurquina vittata; assembly: GCA_015106715.1. NCBI lineage: Eukaryota > Metazoa > Chordata > Actinopteri > Cichliformes > Cichlidae > Bujurquina > Bujurquina vittata. The sequence goes on along the minus strand of VUQK01037516.1, from coordinate 13,619 downwards.
AACTTTTACAATTTAACTTTATGAGTTGAGAAAAAGCTTCTTCTTAAATTGGGTTCACTTATATTTTTAGGGCAGAAATTGAACTTGAGTTTTTAAGTTAAACCATCCTAATAATTTGTAAAGTGTACCAAGTGCTGAGAGAACGCAATAAATTATTAGAATATTTTAAATGTGAACCTTTCTCACTTGAAGCCCCAGTTGCCCAGCCAAAATGAAAAATTTAATTAAAAAAATTTGTAACAAATTATTTCATTTGGAAGTGATGACTTGATTATGTCAATCATTTCTTCTTCCACTTTTTTGCAGGGGTGTGCTCAGCTATGTTCTTTCACTTCCTTTCTGATGGCTTTTAGACATGATGAAATATTTATTCTGGGTGTGTTTCAGAGCCACTGCCCTGTCATCAATGCAAGCCAAAAAACAGTTTTACTTAAATAGTGAATATGGAAGAATGGGCCTGCAACAGTTTTTGTAGAATATTTATTAAATGATGAGGGATGAATCAAATTTTTCCCAGGAAGAAATCGAAATGAATTAATGACCGTTACAGAAATAAATTGAAATTATGTCTCTTTATTAATTATGTAATCAATCATATCATTTATTGCCAACAATACTGCATTACTAGTTATACCTACAAACAGCCATTATGAACAAGATCATGATTATTTTAGGACTTCTAATGATTTCTTTGAACTCTTCTTTTTCTGGGGTGGAATGATTGTACAGCATATATCTTTATTTACTTTAAATAAATACGAATTAGGTACACAAGTTTGATTTTTCTCTAATCCACATAGGGTCATAAATATACATGCAGGTTCAAAAATATACGTACACCCCTATTAATATTTAGTTAAATGTCCCTTAGCAAGTTTTTAACCTTGACCAGATGCTTTTGGCAGCCATCAGCAAATGTCTGGCATAATTCCGGCAGGATATTTGGCCACTCTTCTTGGCATAATTGGTGGGGTTCAAATTGGTTGGTTTTAAGCATAGTCCACAAATCTTTTATTGGGCTGAGGTCAGAACCTTGGGAAGGTCATTCCAGAAGTTTAACTTTAGCCTGCTTTATCCATTCCAAAACCAATTTTGATATGTGTTTGAGATCACTATGATGTTAGAACATCCTGCTGTGTCCAAGTTTCAATGATCTAGCTGTTGATTTGAGGTGAAGTTGAAAAAATGTAAGGTAGTACTTTTCCTTACAGTATACCACTTGCAGCAAAACAGCCCCACAGAATGATGCTACCACCGCCATGCCTGACAGTTGGACCGGTGTTCTTAGGTGTGAAAGCCCCGTCTTTATTCCTCCAAACATACCCTTTATCATTTCAGGAAAACAGCATCAGCAGCAGGTAGACGCCGCTTCGCCCCATCAGTTGCTGCCCAAAAGGTGCCCCCTAAGTTCTGTTCAGGTTGTCAGTCCTAGAAAGTGCTGTACTTTCCTAACACAGTCTACCAAGCACCAAACCCCTGCACACAAAAATGTGTTTTTGCTGCCTCAGGTTGTTGCTACCAGTGTGGATATGTTAAGTGCTGAGGTCACTACATCAAGTGTTTCTGCTGTATTTCAGTGTATTGTGTTCCAATAAAGGTGCTTCCAACAAAGTATGTGAATGTACACATTACAGTCAATAAAAGATACATATTCTCAAACAATTGCAAATCCTCACCCTGCAGGCCAAATGAGCTGGGTCAGGAAGGTGATTCCTCAGACACACTGTGGGTGACAGCACTTCACCTACAGTGCTGCAGGTCAGCATTCTAAACAGAGCCTCTCCCATTAGATTATAGAGGCAATGTCCCTGGCATAAAACTAAAGGTCTTGCTTTGCCTCAGGGCGTGAGAGCGCATTCCACCAGAGTAATGGCAACCTCACGGGCCCTTTTGAAATGGGTTCCTGTGAGTGATATTTGTGCTGCAGCTAGCTGGTCATCACCGCACACTTTTGTTCATGTCTATGGTTTGGACGTGACAGCCCTTTCGGTGGCTCATTCTGTCCTTTGAGCAGGGTTCACCTTGCACTAGGGTGCTGGTGGTCCAACTCCAGTTCCCCTGCTCTGCGGGGAAAACATTTATGTCTATAACTTCTGTTACCTTAAGAAGAAGAATGAGGTACAACGAGGTACAGATGGGCTCGGTGAAGAGCGGCTATCAAACTGGGGGATGACTGATAATATGTGCAGGTGGGGTCACACATGTTATCACAGGTCATCTGCCTTAAAGGGGTGAATAGAGATGTCTTCACCCAGGACACGCAGGGGTGTGAAATCCCATAAAACATAGGATGTATCTTGTTCCTCTCCTCCAGGGAACAGAAGTTATAGACATAACTGTTCATTTCTCTATATGGCAGGCTGTATGTAGTGTTCTTTGAAAGATGTGTTAACCCCACACAGTAAAAACAGAAGTTCAACTGATGCTGGAGTTACTCTTAACATGCACCTCTGGTTTTCTGCCACAGATTGTCTTTTGTTCTGTCTCCCTCCCCTCAGTCAGTTGATCATGGCAGATGGTTTCTTCCAGTTAAAAGGGAGTATTTCTTCCCACTGTCGCCAACTGCTTGCTCATAGGGGGCCATCTCATTGCTGGGGATTTCTCTATATTATTGTAGTTCTTTACATTACAATATAAAGTGCCTTGAGGCAACTGTTGTTGCAATTTGGCAATATATAAATAAAATTGAATTGAATTGAATGCTACAGCCTGGTAGTGCTGCCAAGGTGTCCTTCACTCGACCTACGCACAGTACAGGCTTTGGTACTTGTGCCAGTTATAGGGACAATTTATGGACTTTCTTCAGAAATAACTTGGATAATTTTTACAGCCCACAAAACCTCCAGGTCCAGAGAGGAATCAAGTGTTTATGGAGGAAAAATGCTCATCTTAAAAGACAAAAATGACTCATCATTATTATAAATAAAACTAGGTATATGGCTCTCTTGATGGCCACACATAACTGATGATGTAAAAGATCAATCAATGCATCCTTTTGTAAATAAAAGTCTCAAAAGAAAGTTAAAGTGTTTATCGTCCAGTAAGACATGTGGAAATGCATGTGTATCTATAAATTGAGACACTTTTACCAAATATTAGGGTCTTGTAGGTGACGTTCCTGCTTTCATCCAGAAACATCTTCTGTTTCTGGTACTGAAACCACCGCAGGAAGGAAAAGATAAACATCAACACATGAGTCATTTCCTTGTCTGTTTGTGTGTGTTTGCATGTGTATTGCACACACTGACCACCATGGTTAGGATGAAGCCCCTGCTGAACAGCATGGCTGGGAGCCCAAGGTCCACCACGCTAGAGACTCAGTTTATTGGAATTAGTGGAATAACACGAATTGAGTAGTTACAAACACTAAGAACTGAGCAATGCAATAACATTTAAAATTAAAAGAAGATAAGTGTTAAAAATGATGGATGGATGGATGGATGGATGGATGGATGGATGGATGGATGGATGGATGGATGGATGGATGGACGATCATGTGGATATCTATACTGATATGGGTAATGTGTTAGGATGAA